>SJYA01000889.1:726080-794326 GCA_006410615.1 Neotragus moschatus
TTTCTCCCTTTCCCTCTTTCTTTCACTGTCTCAAATAATTTTTGTTTTTATTCTAAAAAATGAAAGTCTTAGGTGAAATTGTCTTTTTCAGACCTTTGTTGAATCAAAACTAATGAAAGAGGAGCTTATAGGATATCAGGTTCATCATTTCACTGGATTTCTGTTGTATTACAGCCAATATAGAACATGTTTTGGTTAGTCTTTGTGGTATAATGCTTTTATGAGCCAGTTTAGCTTATGTTAAAATTGAGATGAAGGGAGGAATGGGCAAGAAGGGAGAGGAGAAATTTAAAGGAAGACAGTTATAATGCTTTGCAGGTCATCTCTCTTTATTTTTATATTTTATGTATAAGTAAGAATATGACATTATAAAAACATATGTATTCCCAGTGCTCAGCTGGGTTGGTGAGAAAGCTTTGCATTCCCTGTCAGAACTCTGTAGCAGTATATTAGCCTCTTTCAAAAGTCTTCTGTAGCAGTATTATTAGCTTCTTTGAGAAGTCTTTTGTTAAATGTTACTGGTGCTGCTGCTAAGTCGCTTCAGTCGTGTCCGACTCTGTGTGACCCCATAGACGGCAGCCCACTAGGCTCCTCCGTCCCTGGGATTCTCCAGGCAAGAACACTGAATTGGGTTGCCATTTCCTTCTCTAATGCATGAAAGTGAAAAGTGAAAGTGAAGACGCTCAGTCGTGTCCGACTCTTAGCGACCCCATGGACCGCAGCCCACCAGGCTCCGCTGTCCGTGGGATTTTCCAGGCAAGAGTACTGGAGTGGGTTGCCATTGCCTTCTCCCTGTTAAATGTTGAAGGTAATTAAAAAAGATAGGAACCAAATCCTTGATGCTTGTACTTTGATAGAAATAAACAGATAAGAGATTTCCTGAGATTTTCCAAAAATATTTAAAAGCTAATGTTCTTTTCTCTATTGTTATATTTGCAAGTGGCAAATATTTCCGAAGGGTTAGATAATAATTACCAGTACTATAAAAAGCATACAAATTTCAAAATGGTAGTGTGGGATAATGATACCCAGTGAAAGAAAGACAGAAAAAGCAATCTTTGTGAAGGGGTGTAGAATTTCACCTGTTGTCAGTTCAGTATTGGGCATTATGAACAGTATGACGCTCATGATCTGAAAATTTTTTAGTAGAGTTTCATTTAGTTAATGCATTAAATGCATTTAGTTGCATTTTGTATTTAGTATATAGGTACATACTTCAGTTCCTAGGTCATTTTTCTGTCATATAAACTCTGGAGCTTTATTTAATGAGATGTTTTCTGCTTAGATTTACTTTACTAGCTAAAGAGAAACTTTAAATTATTATTCATTTTCCCTTCTCCATTTGGCTATTTATAAGATTTTCCATTTTTGCTGGGTGTCATATTTAGCATTGAAAGGTTTAGCCTTTCATGTGCTGCAAGGCTAAATGAAAGCCATCTTTTCAATACTGCTACATTAGCTTTTTTTTCCTTCTAATTTAGCTGCCATTTACTTGAAGAACATGGTGACACAGTACTGGCCAGACCGAGAACCTCCGCCCGGAGAAGCAATATTTCCATTCAACATTCATGAAAACGATCGCCAGCAAATACGTGATAATATTGTGGAAGGAATAATTCGGTCTCCAGATTTAGTGAGGTACATTATACTATATCTGTGTGCTTTGTGGGAAGCACAGACTATGTGGTTGGGGGAGATTAGTTTAATCATCAGCCTCAAGTTTGTTTTTTAAAAGAGATACAAAGTAATGAAGATGGTCACTCAAAGAATACAGTTTTAATTATGTTTTTGCATTTTAATCCTTTGCTTATATATCTATATCTATATATATAGAGAGAGTTATTTTTTTGGCTGCATCATGTGGCATGTGGGATCTTAGTTCCCCAACCAAGGATCAAACCCATGCCCCCTGCAGTGGGAAAGGAGGAATCTTAACCACTGGACCACCAGAAAGTCCCTGCCTCAAAATATTTTGGAAAGAATTTAGTTGCTATCAGTAGCCACAAAAAGAGTTAAAGCAAACATGTAACTAAAATTGTTGTGTAGATCCCTGTGTGTAAATAACCTATGTTCTCAGTTAGAGCCTTTGACTTTTCACTATTTGCTTTTCTTTTCCCTGATACAGGGAAATTGACTTCTGGGGTTTTTAACTTACCACTTTTGTAATACTCTACCTATCTTTTTATTCATTTTTGTGAGCTGTGCATCTGTTCCTTTGAAGAAGATAGGATGGAGAAAGTATAAACTAGAAGTATCTCTGGTTTTTTAAATTTAGATTAGCTGCTGTAGAGTCCAGTCAACTTTCTACAGTGATGGAAATCTTCTATATCCATACTGTCTGATCCTTAGTCATGTGGGACAGAAGCCAGTGGAGCACTTGAAATATGGCTAGTGTACCTGAGGAACTGAATTTCTAATTTAATTATATAACTGGTGGCTGCCCTTATTGGATAGCACAACTATGGAGTCAAAAAAATTATGCAGTCTTAAAATAGGAAAAACAAATTCTTTTCAACATGAGAGAGTGATTAGGTTTCTAAAGATAGAAAAGGCAGGAGGGAAATAGATGAATCTGAGGTAGGGAAATGAAATTAACTTCAAGAGATTAGATATAACTTTATCCCTGCGTGTGACAAGCTTTGAACTCCTCTTTGTACGGTTGTTTCATTAAGAGGAGAAAGGAGTTGTACTGGTGAAAGAAAATAGTCTTTATTCTTGTTGGTTGCCCACATGCCCGTCTGGCACTGGCTTCCCTGTGGTACCATCATGTGTCCATTTCTTGGGAAAGTCTTTACATTTTAAGTCTCTCTGAATCTTGCAAGCAATGCTTCTACACAGTAATATAGGAAAGGATGGCTGTTCATAGACATCCTTTGCTTGGCTTGGAATGAGAAAGGATTAAGAGGGTTACCCTGAAGATGAAATTAAAAAAATGAAACTTTTCATTTTTATTGAATACAGATATGATCTATTGGTTGTTTAGGAACAGCTGCTGGTGGCATAGGAGGTTATCTTTCTCTTTATTATGAGACAGTTCTTTGTGGCTTTGCTTCTTTTATGTCCTGAAGGCTTAACTGTAACCACTCTTAAATAAATATTCTCAAAGTTTATTTAAAAGTACTGCAAAGGATCTTTTGCAGATAGATTTGGAGACACAAGGAAAAGGGATTATTTTGTTTGTTTCATTTCAATGAATTCAAGTTATTGGCTGTTGAACTGAATACGTATCTTTTTCTTGGCATGCTGCTGCTGCTAAGTCGCCTCAGTCGTGTCCGACTCCGTGCAACCCCATAGGCGGCAGCCCATCAGGCTCCCCCGTCCCTGGGATTCTCCAGGCAAGAACACTGGAGTGGGTTGCCATTTCCTTCTTAGTGGAATCCTAATTTAGCTTGATTCACTTTCTGACCATTTCCAAGTGACCATGTAAGGACACACTGAGAGTTTGTAGGAGAGAAATTTTTTTCCCTTAGTTTCTTTTCAGTTGTGACTGGGATCCAGTTGAGGAAATGATTACTGAACTAAGTGTTATGAGATCACATCTTTTATCACTTAACTTTGTGGTTTTATTGAAGATATTTCTTTTTTTTTTTTTTCTGTTTAATGTCTTGCCTGTTGATTTTTTCCTATGTTTCTTTGGAAATAGCTCTTAACATTCCCCTTCGGGAATTTCCAGCTAGTACTTGGTACTGTGTATAAAATTTAGGATCTAAGGAAGCTTTGATAGGTGCAGAATACTGCGTGGCCGGAATTGCTGATGTCTGATTCCAGACTTTGGCTCACGGAGATGCTTCCCACTGTTATGTAGGCTTCCATTTTACTTACTATGACCATTTTTAGGTTAAGTTTGTCTAGCTGAAATAACAAAATACTTTTTGTTTTGTTTCCCTGTAGGATATGATAACCAAAATACAAAATATGACAAGGTGGGAAATTTTATAAGAGCTGGGGTTGATTCATTGTCTTTTTTTTTTTTTTTGGAGACTTTTTTTATGAATTTATTAAATTTTTTTTTTTTACTTAGCTTATCTTTAGAATAAGACCATTTGCAAGATTTGATACATTTTAGGCAATCACTCATTCTGTTTATTTTCAGTAAGTTTGAGTTACTGAGGAGGTGTTTTTTTAATAGGACCACTCTTTTTCTTATCACTCTAGATGAATAACTATATAATGTAGATAAATAGGAATCAAGTGCTTTTGTGTACAGTACTAGAGGTCTTTGAAGCCTGATATTTATAACTACTTAGATTGTGGACTTTTTTCCCTCCACCTTATAGAGTCCAGTTAACAATGTGTCTCCGTGCCATCATTAAATACGATTTCCCTGGTCACTGGCCAGCAGTAGTCGACAAGATAGACTATTACTTGCAATCACAGAGCAGTGGAAGCTGGCTTGGCAGTTTGTTATGTCTATATCAACTGGTGAAGACATATGAGTAAGTTGATTTCTATTGGCTGAAGATACCAGCCTTGTGTTACTTAGAATTGCATTGCATAGAGGGGTCTGCTGCGGGAGTTGTGCAGAATCAGGTTAGTTTGGGAAATGTTGGATTAAACACAAATGTGGTAATTTACTACAGTTTTTCAAAGAATCTTTAATCTGCTAATGTGTTAATCTTTCAGGCAGTGCTTCTCAAACTTATTTGTTAGTTTCAGAGGACCATTTATTTAACAGCTTTCCTTGGAAATTTTGATGGAGAGGTACCTTAACATTTGTCTTCAAGTGAGCACATTATTAAGTAAACCAAACATTTACCTTTTTGGATACAAGGTAGAAAATGTTCACGTTTCTTTGCTAATGAGTTTTGTTTCTATAAGAATTGCTTGGAAAGTGTGGGATTAGTGTCATGTTTAATAGCATTGCTTTCTAGTTTCGAATTGCTGCTCCTGCATACAAAATTCTGTAGTCCTCCTTTTAAAATGATTTTTAGAGGATATTTTAGACTTATACCTATTAAAGTGATCTAAGAGCACATAAATTTGTAAACTATCTTAACTTCTCAATATACGGTATAGACAACTGTTTTTCCACCATTATTTGTTATATAATAGGAATATCCATTTAAGCTGGCATATCAGCCTGTATTTTGTGGCAAGAATTGTGGTATGATGAAAATTAATCTAAGTGTTAGAAAAATTGATTGAGAAAAGTTGCAAAGTTGTTTTTGATTATTTTGAATTAGTCCAATTCTTTCTAAAAAGATTTTAGATATTCTGCCTGAAACAGGGATGTGCTCTTTTAAAGGTTGTCTCAGGTTTATTCTAACAATCCAAAGTGAAATGTAATATAGTGTTTGGAAAGTTATTGTTTTAGTTTTATATAGTTTACAAGTACTGTTTTTCATTCATTGCTTATAGCTCTTTTGTGGGGGGAGAAATTATTGTTCTCTTGTTTTGTTTTTGCTCATATAGATATAAGAAAGCAGAGGAAAGAGAACCTCTTATAGCAGCAATGCAAATATTTCTGCCTCGTATTCAGCAACAAATCATGCAGCTCCTTCCTGATTGCTCACATTATTCTGTATTAATACAGAAACAGATTCTGAAAATCTTTTATGCACTTGTGCAGGTAAGTTTCTATAGCAGAAGACAAATTTGATGCCATGTATTTCTGCCTGGCACACTGAAAATGCTCAGTAAGTGTCAGTTATTGTTTCTTGTTGAAAATTACATATTATATATTCTCACATGTATTTCTTAAAAAAAAAAAATCCTTATGAGAGAACAGAATCAGAGAGGTCAACTTAATTGTCCAAGGTTATCTGAGTGGCAGAGCTGAGATTCAGTGGCCATATGTCTTTCACCCCAGTGTCTGAAGTCTGAGTATGGGAGAAACAAGGTAGTTAACTGTCTTAAAACCTGATGATTTGACTCATCTGGTTGTTTGACAGATTATGGACTTAATCTGTCCATAGCATTCTGCCTATAGATTAGTTATAATTATAGGAGAAGAGAAAGGAAAAGAAGAGTTATTTTTTTAATTGAGAAATCATATTGATGGTAGTTTGTTTGCATTTGACCCAATTTAAAGCTAACAAATGAGATTGAGTGACTCATTTACCTTCATTTAAAAATTTCCTTTTTCTTAATTGAAAGCTATAATGAACATTAATATGGAATGTTTTAAGTATAAAAATATTTAAAATTTAATCCTTGAAAGGCTTGGGTAAGATATTTAGGTCTGGGTGGGGAAAGAATAATTGCTATCAGTTTAAACTGTTTGAGTGATGAATGGATTAAAGCTTTCTTTCATGCTTTCTTGTTGACTTAGTCATGGCAAGAGGTCATTGCATCGAGCTAGAGAGTCAGGATAGTTTGGTTTTATTCTTGGCTTCTATCTGATTGAAGTACTTTTATATTGTTCTAGAGTATTTCACTTTAATAAGGATTTATATTTTTAGCCTCATCTTTTAAACTTTTCATAGAGACAGTCCAGGGAGGATGTTTGTGTTTTTTTCAGTTTTGCCTTTTTGGGAGTGTGGGAAAGGGAAAGGAGGCACCTCTGAGAAAAGAGAAGAAACTCTAATACTAAGAAAACATATCCCTTCACCTCTTTTTCCTTTTTTTTAAAAGTAATAAAGTAGGAAGATGTATGCTGCTTTTGTTTTTGTTTTTCTGTTCAGAAATCTTTCTCAGGAGCATCACATTGGGGCAAACATTTTTTTTTATTCAGTGAGATGTCTTGCCATTAGATATAGTAATATCCCATTTATTCAGAGCCAGACTTCCCTTTCCCACTGGGAGAAGCATAGCCAGGAACTGTAAGTAAGACAGAGGATGATGAAATAGTTTTCTTACAGTCTCTACTTCTACTTGGTTTGCTAAGAGAGAAAAATCTATTTTTTTTTTCTTAACATGTATATGCTAAAAACCTAAAAAATCTGGGGAAAAAAACCTTCATCATTTTAAACCATTTCAGTAATTTATTATGTGCTGATATAGTAATATTCTTCAGTGAGAAATCCTGGAAGCAAAAATTTAGAAGGCTTTAAGTGGCATAGTTCCAGTGTTTATGTAAGTAAAGAATGATTGTCTATAAAGGAAAAGGCAGAAAAATTTTTGTTATAAAAAGTATGATATAATGAAATTGATTTTGTGTAAGCAGTTATTAAATATTTATTGTGTACAGGGCTCTTGAATATTTCATACATATTTCAGAACTCATTTGTCCAGAAGTCTACTCTTTATTATCTTCCCCCTAACCCTGACCCTGCTCTTCCTCTTTGCTCCATCTTAAAACCAACTGACTGCCCACTGCATTTAGAATAAAGTGTTAATTTCTTCACATGGCCTATAAAACCTTTCATCTCTCACCTCATCTTATGCTATATTTAGCTTTAGCTTTGTTCTTTACATTCCAGCTATATGGAAATTCTTTCAGCTTCATGAGCAGGTCATGTCCTCTTGTCACTGCTGAGCCTCTAAGGCACCGTGCAGCCTGGAGCACCCTCCTTCCTCTTTCTGCCCTGGTCCATTTGTGCTCCTTCTCTGTGTCTCGGCTTGCATATCACTTCTTCCAGAGAAGTTGTCTTTTCTATTAGCAGGCTGCATTACATGGTCCTCATGGGTGCTCTTATCAATACTGTAATGCTTTTATCTGTTCTGTTTATCACACCATATTGTAATTTCTTGTTTAAATGTTTCTCCCCCCTCAATTAGAATGAAGCTTTACTTATTATACCCTTAGCATGTAGCAGGTTTTGGAATGCATGAATGCAGAGGTGCTAAGCCTCATCTGTAGCTCAAGGTGTAGTAGGGAGGGGAGTTGTACACTGTAATATAGTGTAGTGGACTGTGATATCATGCCACAGTGTAGACAAAATTAGTTGAAAAAAGTGTTTCTTGAAGGAAAGATTTTCATTAAAGTCATTAAAATGAGTTTGCATCACAAAAAGATAATTATGGGAGGAGAAAGTAAGGAAACATCCCTATTTACAACTGCATCAGAAATAATAAAATGCCTTGGAATAAACTTATCCAAGTATGTAAAAGACCTATATTCTGAAAGCTATAAACATTGATGAAGGAGTCTGAAAACAGTACAAAGAAATGGAAAGATATTTTGTGTTCTTGGGTTGGAGTAAGTAATATTGTTAAAATGTCCATACTATCCAAAGCAGTCTATAGATTTACTGAAATCTCAATCAAAATATTGATGACATTTTTCATAGAAGTAGAACAGATAATTTACCAAAAACCCTGAATTGCCAAAGCAACCTTGAGAAAAAAGAACGAACTTGGAGATATCACACTACCTGACTTCAGACTACACTACAAATACACAATAATCAAAACAGTATTGTACTGGCACAAAAACAAGCTTATAGATCAATGGAACAGAACAGAGAATTCAGAAGTAAACCCATGCACATATAGTCAATTAATCCACAACAAAGGAAGCAAGAATATACAGTGGAGAAAAGACAGTCCCTTCAGTAAGTGGTGCTGGGAAAACCGGACAGTCATATGTAAATGAATGAGGACATTTCCTCATATCATATACAAAAATGAAGTCAAATGGATTAAAAACCTAAATGTGAGACCTGGAAACCATAAAACTAGAAGAGAAAATAGGTATCACATTTTGACATAAATCATAGCAATATTTTTTTGGATTTGTTTCCTAAGACAAGGAAATAAAAACAAAAACAAATGGGACCTAATTAAGCTTAAAAGCTTTTGCACAGCAGAGGAAACCATTGACAGAACAAAAAGACAGGCTACTAAATGGGAGAAGATATTTGCAAATGATATTAGCAATAAGGGGTTAATATCCAAAATATATAAACAGCTCATATAGCTCAATAACAATAACAACAAAAACCCAATTAAAAAATGGGCAGAAGGCTTGAATAGACATTTATCCAAACAAGAAATATAGGTAGCCAACAAGCACTTGAAAAGATGCTCAACATTGCTTATCACCAGAGAAATGTAAATCAAAGCCATAATGAGATCCACCTCATTTCAGAATGCCTATCATGAAAAAAATCTTCAAATAACAATTGTTGACAAGGATGTGGGGAAAGGGGAATCTTCATACACTGTTAGTGGGAATGTAAATTGGTACAGCCATTATGAAAAACTATATGGCATTTCCTCAAAGAACAAAAAATAGGACTACCATATGGTCAGCAATTCTACTGCTAGGTATTTATCTGGAAAAAATGAAAACACTAATTTGAAAGATATATACACCCCAGTGTTCGTAACAGTATTATTCACAATAGCCATATTATGGAAGCAACTTAAGTGTCCATCAATAGATTAATGAATGAAGATGTTGTATGTTTATGTACATGCATATACATACAATGGAATATTACTCAGCCATAAAAAGAATGAAATTATGCCATTTGCAGCAATGTGGATGGACCTAGAGTGTTTTATACTTAGCAAAATGTCAGGCAAAGAAACACTGTTATCACTTATATGTGGAATCTAAAAAATAAACAAGTGTTTGTAACAAAACAGAAACAGATACATACATAGATACAGAGAATAAACTAGTGAATACCTGGAGAGGGAAGTGGGGAGGGTCAAGGTGCATATGGGATTAAGAGATATTAACTACTATCTATAAATGAGTGACAAGGATAGTATAGTACAGTGAAATATAGTCTATAAAACAGTGAAGTCACTTGTATACCTGAAAATAATATATTTTAAATGAACTACATTTCAAAAATAAAAAGATAATTATATGAGGTAATGGAAGTATTGACTAACGTTGTTGTAAAAGTAATTTAACAATATATATGTGTATCAAATGATCATGTTGTGTACCTTAAACTTACATAGTGTTATATATCGATTCTATCTCAATAAAACTGGAAGATGAAGTTTGATACCCAAAGTGGTAAATGGTAAAAAAAAATCACTTATCTAGAGTCTCATGCTGAATAAATGACCTCTTTCTGTGTTATTTTTATTATTTTTTACTTAAAAATGTACCAGGGACTTTGTTGGAGGTCCAGTGGTGGTTAACACTCCATGCTCCCAATGCAGGGGACATGGGTTTGATCCCTAGTTGGGGAACTAAAATCCCAGATGATGCACAGCATGGCTGAAAGAAAAGGAGGAGCTCAGAGAAATAATTTATAGCATGTATATTTTCTAGATTTTAAAAATTTAACTTACACACATATGTTTATAGAGCTGTTTTAAGTTAAATTTTAGGTTGAATCATCTGAAATTACTATTTTCATGGTCAAGTGTTAGCCGTTCCATGTATTTCAACCTTTCTGTTTAGATAAGTTGCAGATTTTTTAGAGGGGAGGAATTATTGTCTGATGTTGTCCTTTGTTTGCAGTATGCATTGCCTCTTCAACTGGTGAATAACCAAACCATGACAGCGTGGATGGAGATCTTCCGAACTATTATTGACAGAACTGTTCCTCCTGTAAGAAAAGGCTTCTGTTTCTAAGAAGAATTGGGAAAAGTTGGATTTGAGTTATTTGTGGTAGACTGATTATTATCCCAGACTGCTATTTGGGGAAAAAAAAATTACTGTAACAAAAATAATTTATGATACATACTCAGCTATAGAAAATTCGGATAAACAAAATTAATAAAATAACTGTTTAATCCTACTAAAAATAGCCATTTTTAAAACTTGATAATCATTCTCTTTTTTTCTCTGCATTCATATACAATATATTTTTTTCCTACAGAAACTACTATAAAATCTTTATAGGAAGAAGTGATTAAAAAGGCTATACTGACAAAATCTTATTAAAAAGTGATTAAAAAGGGTATACAGAAAAAGAAGCATTAGTGAAATCTGTCAGGAAGAACAGTTATATTTTATTATATGTGTAAAAACAGTATATGTAGATAGTTGTGTGCATGTGTGTGCTCAGTCGTGTCTGACTCTTGTGACCCGTGGACTGCAGTCCACCAGGCTTCTCTGTTCACGGGATTTCCCAAGCAAGAATACTGGAGTGGCTACTGTTTTGATATTAATTTTCACTTAAAATTTCTTAGAAATATTCTGTATGATTTTGAATTTTTTTGTATGGTACATTTTTGCTTAATGCTTCTTTTGCTAGATATTTAACTTGTTATAGGTTTAACTATAAGGATGTAGTTAGATTTCTATGCACATACATGATTATTTTGTTTGGATAACCTCCTTGCTGTGTTAAGGCTTTGATAGATCTTTAGCTAATTAGTAAATCAACTAATTGAAGTAGAGTTGATTCACAATCATATTAGTTTCAGGTGTTTGGCATAGTGATTCAGTATTTTTATAGATTATAGTTTATGAAAAGTTAGTAGAAAGTAATGGCTATAATTTTCTATTTTGACAGATCTTGAAAACAGCTTTCTAGAAACAGTGTATTGGCTTATACTTTAATAAGCAGTGACTGATACTGTTTTGTTAAATTCTAAGTTTGCCAGTTTGATAGGTGAAAGATGGTGTCTCATTTTAATCTGCAATAAATGTGATACTGTATTTCATCTATCAGATTAACTCAGATAACTAATCAGATTAACTAACTTAAAATATATTAAAATTTAAAAATTATATATAACATTATATTAAATATATTAAATATTATATTAAAATATAAAATATATTAAAAATATAAAATTATAAAAATTATAAAATATTTTAAAATTTGAGTTTGTCTCCAGATGTTGTCTCCAGATGTCTCAATATTCCTTCCCTTGTCTATATCTTGGGACAAATTATGTTGAGGTTTAGTTTCTACACATTAATGCACAGAAATTAATGAACAGTTCAGTGAATTTTGACAGACTGACACTTGTGTTACTGTCTCCCAGATCAAGATATAGAACTTTTTGGTATCCCAGAGAGTTTCCTTGAGGGATGTGATGTTTTGTATTTTGTTTTCTACTTACTTGGGCCTTTTAAAGATAGGAGATAAATGTTAACAATAGCACTAGTTGAAGTTTTGCTTGTTTAATTCCTACCTAGCAATCTGTAAAGTAAGAACTTGCATTTGTATGGCAATCTGAATTCATATTTAATATTGCTTAATTTATATCAACATTTATTCTGCCTTTGTTAGTCACATAAACCCTTTCATTGTAGGAATTTTATCTGGATGTTTTGTCCTCCTAGGAGACTCTGCAGATTGATGAGGATGACAGACCAGAACTAGTCTGGTGGAAATGTAAGAAGTGGGCACTACACATTGTAGCTCGTCTCTTTGAACGGTAATTCTGGTTATTAGATTTACCATCTGTGGTTAGTATCTCGGTATTGGATATAATAAAATTGAACAGATCCCCTCGATGCTGTATGGTATTTGATTATTTTTCTTTAGAGGGCAAAAAGTTATCCTGTGCTTATTTTAAAGCAGGCTTCACTGTGATTATTGGCTTTGAGATCATAATGAGGTGAACGGTCTTCGCTGGGTCTTTCCAGTCTCTGTAAAAAAGGATGGAGAGATGATATTTCTGTCTGAAATTTTAAGTATGGCCTGGAGTCTAAGTGCTGCTTGTCATAATTTCATTTCGGGGCTTTTAAATAAAAGGCAAAATGTTAGTTTTCTGCCCTAATAGAATGTATCTATCAAAAAGTATTTAATGAGCATATTTTGCTTACAAAATTCTCAATATTTAAACATTTTCTCTTTGTGTTTCAAGATATGGAAGCCCAGGAAATGTCACAAAAGAATACTTTGAATTTTCTGAATTCTTTTTGAAAACTTATGCAGTGGGAATTCAACAGGTAATAAACTTAACATTTTTAAAATAAAAGGATGATTACTACTGAAAGTAGTTAAAGTCACTTCTATCATTTAAAAGTAGATTATAAAATATTAATACATTACCTATTTTTAAGGATGAAGTGGCAGCTCTGGGACTCTAATGCAGTGTTGTCAGTTTTAGAAGCAAATGTACTAGGGTAGCTACTGCAAGAATTCCCCTCCCAAATAAACAGACAAAAAAAAAATACCCCTCCTTGATGCTGGACTCAGCCCTTTCAAGTATGTTGATTGATAACTTGTACAGCAGTTACCAGTATTAGATCATGTTCTTGAGTTAACTTTCTGACCTCATATCAGTTTCTTACCCTCTATTTCTTGAAGTCTGCACATCTTTGTTTTAAGTTTTTATATCAGAAGATTTAGGTAATAGGAATTGATCTATTTCAAGAGGAGTTGAACTCAGAAGTTGACTTTCAGCTGAGAACTTACACATTTTTGTAGAAGTTAGGGAACTTTTCTATACAGTGAAAATTAGGAACTCTTAAGAAATACTCCAAGTTGATGCTAATGTTTACAAACTACAAAGGATAGATGGACATGAAGACTGGATTATCTGTTTTGCCATTTGAATTATGAAATTTTTGTTTCTATTTTAACACATGAAATTTAATAATGATTGAGCATTGGCTATATCAGGGCTGTATTAAGGAAACAAAGATTAATCAGACATAGTAAAAGCCTTTAATGATAAAGAAAGTGTTTCTAGATTTTTATCAATCTCAGCATATTAGTCTTCTTTATTGTCAATGGTAGAAAGTTAAATACTTAAAACCTGACATCTTAGATGGAGTAATTCCTTTTATGGATTATCATTTCTAAAAATTACCTTGCAGTGTTTCAGGAAAGCTATGGCTATAATTTTCTCACAAATTATTTTATTGGCCCATTAAATTCAGTTCAGTACCTCAGTTGTGTCCAGCTCTTTGTGACCCTACAGTCTGGAGCATGCCAGGCCTCTCTGTCTATCACTAACTCCTGGAGCTTGTTCAAACTCCATGTCCATTGAGTCAGTGATGCCATCCAACCATCTCATCCTCTATCATCCCCTTCTCCTCTCGCCTTCAGTCTTTCCCAGCATCAGGGTCTTTTCCATTGACTCAGTTCTTCGCATCAGGTGGCCAAAGTATTGGAGTTTCAGCTTCAGCATCAGTCCTTCCAGTGAATATTCAGGACTGATTTCCTCTAGGATTGACTGGTTAGATCTCCTTGCTGTCCAAGGGACTCTCTAGAGTCTTCTCTGACAACACAGTTTAAAAGCATCAGTTCTTAAGTGCTCAGCTTTCGTTATGGTCCAACTCTCACATCCTTATATGACTTCTGGAAAAACCATAGCTTTGACTAGATGGGACCTTTGTCAGCAAAGCAATGTCTCTGCTTTTCAATATGCTGTCTAGGTTTGTCATAGCTTTTCTTCCAAGGTGTGTACGTGTGTGCTAAGATGCTTCAGTCATATCTGACTCTTTGTGACCCTGTGGGCCATAATCCACCAGGCTCCTCTGTCCAAGGGATTCTCCAGGCAAGAAAACTGGAGTGAGTTGCCATGCCCTGCTCCAGGTGATCTTCCCAATATAGGGATTGAACCCACATCTTTTATGTCTCCTGCATTGGCAAGTGGGTTCTTTACCACTTGAGTCACCTGGGAAGTCCTTCCAAGGAGCAACTGTCTTTTAATTTCATGTCTGCAGTCACCATCTGCGGTGATTTTGGAGCTCGAGAAAATACAGTCTGTCACTGTTTTCATTGTTTCCCCATCTGTTTCATGAAGTGATGGGACTGGATATCATGATGTTACTCTCTTCCTTCACCCTCCTCAAGAGGCTCTTTAGTTCCTCTTCGCTTTCTGCCTTAAGGCCCATTAGACAGTTTGTATTTCAAATCCTAAAAGATGATGCTGTTAAAGTGCTGCACTCAATATGTCAGCAAATTTGGAAAACACAGCAGTGGCCACAGGACAGGAACAGGTCAATTTTCATTCCAATCCAAAAGTAAGGCAGTGCCAAAGAGTGTTCAAAGTACTGGACAACTGCACTCATTTTGCATGCTAGCAAAGTAAGGCTCAAAATTCTCCAAGTGAGGCTTCATCAGTACGTGAACCGAGAACTTCAGATGTTCAAACTGGATTTAGAAAAGACAGAGGAACCAGAGATCAAATTGCCAACAGCTGTTGGATCATCTTAAAAGCAAGAGAGTTCCAGAAAAACATCTACTTCTGCTTTATTGAATGCCAAAGTCTTTGACTGTGTGGATGACAACAAACTGGAAAACTCTTCATGAGATGGGAATACCAGACCACCTTACCTGCCCCCTGAGAAACCTGTATGCAGGTAAAGAAGCAACAGTTAGAACCGAACATGGAAAAACGGACTGGTTCCCAGTTGGGAAAGGAGAACGTCAAGGCTCTGTGTTGTGAACTGCTTATTTAACTTATACGTAGAATATATCATGTGAAATGCCGGGCAGGATGAAGCATAAGCTGGAAACAAGATTGCTGGGAGAAATATCAATAACCTCAGATACACAGATGACACCACCCTTATGGCAGAAAGTTAAGAAGAACTAAAGAGCCTCTTGATGAAAGTGAAGGAGAGAGTGAAAAAGCTAGCTTAAACTCAAAGGTCAAAAAATGAAGATCATGGCATCCTGTCCCATCACTTCATGGCAAATAGAGTGGGGAAAAAATGGAAACAGCACCAGACTTTATTTTCTTGGGCTCCAAAATCACTGCAGATGGTGACTGCAGCCATGAAATTAAAAGACACTTGCTCCTTGGAAGAAAAGCTGTGATGAACCTAGACAGCATATCAAAAAGCAGAGACATTACTTTGCCAACAATGGTCCATCTAGTCAAAGCTATGGTTTTTCCAGTAGTCATGTAAGGATGTGAGAGTTGGACCATAAGCAAGCTGAGCACTGAAGAACTGATGCTTTTGAACTGTGGTGTTGGAGAAGACTCTTGAGAGTCCCTTCGACTACAGGGAGATCCCACCAGTCAATCCTAGAGGAAACCAGGCCTGAATATTCATTGGAAGGACTGACGCTGAAGCTGAAACTCCAATACATTGGCCAGCTGATGGGAAGAACTGACTTCTTGGGGAAGACCCTGGTGCTGGGAAAGATTAAAGGTGGGAGAAGAAGGGGACGACAGAGGATGAGATGGTTGGATAGCATCACCAACTCGATGGACATGAGTTTGAGCAAGGTCTGGATGGACAGGGAAGGCTGGCGTGCTGCAGTCCATGGGGTGGCAAGGATTCAGACATGACAGTGACTGAACTGAACTGAAATATATACTTCATTGTGGATACCAGGATAATCATGGAGCTGGTCAGCTCTCTCTGCTCTTTCCGCTGCTATTAAAGCCCCAGTAAGCATCCTAAAGTCGATGCCTTCTTATAGTGTGTTCAGTAGAGGTTTTCCATTGTCACATAAACATGTGTAAATACACACACATTTAAATTTCATGCTGTTGCATCCGTGCCGTGGAAGCCGTTCACAAAATGGCGCTCATGACTGAACAACTAAACTGAACTGCATCCATGCCATAAACTGAACCTTGGTTATTTAAGGTATACATTCCCGATATTTTTTAATGTCTTTTTTTTTAAAATCAAAAGCTGTTCCTTTCGTTAGTATTGTGGCTCATCTGCTACCACCCGCGCTTCGCGTGAACCACAGCCGTATTAGGGAGAACTGTGTTCAGTAGTGTCCCTTTTTAGTCTGAATTCCAGAAAGAGTTCCTTGGTAATAAGACTTCTGACAAATTTTATAAGCCTGAATTTTATGTGACTTGAACTGAATTCATGTTCTGAATTTATAAATTTTGTACGTGTTTTAAAAGAACACTTCTAAGTTTATGCATCAGTTGAGAGTTAAGCTTGCTTGTAGTGAAGGACTCTGGAGATCAGGAACCGGAATACTTGGACTGTTTGGTAGTGCAGCCTCCTACATGGGTCATTGCAATGGCTTTGGGCATGGTTCCTTCCTTAGAAACAGTCTTTTAAAAAAAAAAAATAAAAACTCAGTTTTATGTTATTTCTACAAAGACTTTCCATGGTCTGAGATTATAAAATAAAAAATTTCCACACTCTTTTAGTTATTCTATGGTTTCATTTTTTTGTTGCTGTTGAAATATTTTCCCCATCTGGAATTTATTTTGGTGTGAAGTTTAGTTAGGGAGCTACATTAATTTTTTAGGAGCTACCTAGTCAACTATCCCAGTACTGTTTTTGTTTTGAATGACCTTGTTTCTCTTCCAGTTGAAATGCACCTTTATCAAATATTTAAAATCTGTTTATGGTGTCTCTCACTATATGGATATAGTGTTTTCAGTGTTCATTTAGTCAAGTCTATTATTTTAAAGTAGTTTTATTTGAAGAGCTAGTATGTGGAATAGAATATAGGCTTATTTTGAATAAATGGCAGCAAATCACAATGAGATACCTTTCAATTCAGTATAACAAGGACCTATCTAAGCTCATGTGCTTTCTCACAAAATATTTATTTCTGTAAAAATCTGTTAGGTTTTTTTTTTTAATCTCTGTAACCTCTGACTTGATTTTATGTCATGCCTAAAATGCCCCTCCTGTTAACTTTAAAATTGTTTGTTTTCCTATGTTTTCTCTTCCTATTTTCCTGTAGGTACTACTAAAAATTTTAGACCAGTATAGGCAGAAAGAGTATGTCGCTCCTCGCGTTCTTCAGCAAGCTTTCAACTATCTCAACCAAGGAGTTGTTCATTCTGTGACCTGGAAGCAGATGAAGCCGCACATACAGGTTAGTGTCAGTGAGCAGGTCTCCGAAATTATCCTCTGGCTAAAAATTTTCTAGACAAGGTCAGTGTTAACTAACCCAATATTTTATATTTAACATATTTTTGTTTTCATTAATAATTTCAAAAGAATATCTTATGTTTCATATAAAGAGTTTAGAAGTTTAAATATTTCAGAAGAATGAGGCCTTCAAGTTAAATGAGTTGATCTTGGTTGGAATCTCATTTAGCCTCTATTTTTCCTCTGATACGTCAGATAGTATTTTTCTCCCCTCCTTACCTGCAAGTTGCTAGGATCAAATGAAGTATTTTATATAATAGCATTTTGAAAATAGTCACCCGGGCTGTAGTTAAGGTAATGTTCTTTTGTAGGAAATGCGGCCTGATACATGACCATTTTCTTTTGTAGGTTTTTATTTCTTTTTTTAGGTTGTTAAAATCTACAGGAAAAGTTAAAGTTTTCTGTTTATATCAATTTTACTTAAGGGTAGAATTCAACATTGTTAAACATTGGTTAATTCAGCATTGATAAGGAACAACTCAACGAAAAGTTATGACAATTGATAAATAAAATAATATTTACCTACAGATAACTGGATAATTTGAAGATGTTAGGAACTAAATATTTTCCTCTCAAAGTATGCATCCTTTAATTCTGTAATCTCTAAGATGGTAGCTGAAAAGTAAAGCAAATTCTTTTATCTTTGGTGTCTAGGATAGATTTTGTTTAGTGTTATGTTATTACACATTTTAAAGATCTGTTAGGAGCATTAATATGACAGTTTGGAAAATTGACTTCCTAAAGCCTTTCATTATTAATATTCTCCAAATGTGAATATCCTATATCCATTTATTGGTTTGCTTTTTCTCTTAGAATATCTCTGAAGATGTGATTTTTTCTGTGATGTGCTATAAAGATGAGGACGAAGAACTGTGGCAGGAAGATCCTTATGAATATATAAGGATGAAATTTGGTAATTGAGATTATTTTATTCCTCATCAGTTCCTGGTTATATGAAGTAGTATAACTAAATTTATACTTTTAAGTAGATTTATTACTTTGTGAAATTCCCAGAGTTCTGCTTTGCATGATAAACTCCAAAACTCATGAAAGTTTGATGTTCTGCTGAGCCAGTGGTCTTGAAATGAGAAGCTACTTTATTTATCTAACCCTGTCAAGGATGCTGAAGCAGTATCATCTCTATGCAACTCTTTCTTTTGTGATGCTGATCTGCAGAGTCCATTCCTTTCTATGACTTTTGGGCTACACATTTGGTTTTGTTCTTGGTCTGGGAAATCCTTTGCATTTCTGCATATTTTAGGAATGCCGCAATGTCCTTATCCTAGGGACTGAATATTCCTCAGGGGAATGAAATTACTTATGTTGACACCAGTGTGTGGTCCTGTTCTCTGTGGGTCCTTTTAGCCTTTCATCTTCCTGGAGGCTGCTGAACTCTGTAGGTTGCCCAAATTCATTCCTCTTTATTCCCAGTATGAATTAACCACTTCATGAGTACTCAGGCAGTTAGTATAGGAAGTTGTTACTTGTGTGCCACTGTTTCTCCCACAGTGAAGAAGCTATCTGGGGGCAGGGACTATCTTCAGTTCAGTCCAGTTCAGCTGCTCAGTCGTGTCCGACTCTTTGTGACCCCTTGAACTGCAGCACGCCAGGCCTCCCTGTCCATCACTGACTCCCAGAGTTTACCCAGACTCATGTCCATTGAGTTGGTGATGCCATCCAACCATCTCATCTTCTGTCATCCCCTTCTCCTCCTGCCTTCAATCTTTCTTAGAATCAGGGTCTTTTCCAGAGAGTCAGTTCTTTGCATCAGGTGACCAAAATATTGCAATTTCAGCTTCAGCATCAGTCCTTTCAATGAGTACTCAGGACTGACTTCCTCTAGGATTGACTGGTTTCTTCTCCTTGCAGTCCAAGGGACTCTCAAGAGTCTTCTCCAACACCACAGTTCAAAGGCATCAGTTCTTCAGTGCTCAGCTTTCTTATGGTCCAACTCTCACATCCTTACATGACTACTGGAAAAACCATGGCTTTGACTAGATGGACCATTGTTGGCAAAGTAATGTCTCTGCTTTTTGATATGCTGTCTAGGTTCATCACAGCTTTTTTTCCAAGGAACAAGTGTCTTTTAATTTCATGGCTGCAGTCACCATCTGCAGTGATCTTGGAGCTCAAGAAAATAAAGTCTGGTGCTGTTTCCATTTTTCCCCACTCTCTTTGCCATGAAGTGATGGGACTGGATGCCGTGATCTTATTTTCTGAATGCTGAGTTTTAAGCCAGCTTTTTCACTCTTTTCCTTCACTTTCATCAAGAGGCTGTTTAGTCTTTCTTCCCTTTCTGCCATAAGGGTGGTGTCATCTGTGTATTTGAGGTTATTGATATTTCTCCCGGCAGTCTTGATTCTAGCTTGTGCTTCATCCAGCCTGGCAGTTTGCGTAACGTTCTCTGAATATAAATTAAATAAGCAGGTTGACAATATATAGTCTTGATGTACTGTCTTCCCAATTTGGAATCAGTCTGTTGCTCCATGTCTGGTTCTAACTATTGCTTCTACCTGCATACATATTTCTCAAGGGGCAGGTAAGGTGGTCTGGTATTACCATCTCTTGAAGAATTTTCTAGTTTGTTGTGATCCACACAGTCAAAGACTTTGGCGTAGTCAATAAAGCAGCAGTAGATGTTTTTCTGGAACTCTCTTGCTTTTAAGCAAGAATGGATGTTGGCAATTTGATCTCTGGTTCCTCTGTCTTTTCTAAATCCAGCTTGACCATCTGGAAGTTCTTAGTTCATGTATTGCTGAAGCCTCACTTGGAGAATTTTGAGCATTACTTTGCTAGCATGTGAATGAGTGCAGTTGTGCAGTAGTTTGAACATTCTTTGACATTGCTTTTCTTTGGGATTGAAATGAAAATTGACCTTTTCCAGTCCTGTGGTCACTGCTGAGTTTTCCAGATCTGTGGACATATTGAGTGCAGCACTTTAACAGCATCATCTTTTAGGATTTGGAATAGCTCAACTGGAATTCTATCACCTCCACTCACTTTGTAGTGATGCTTCCTAAGGCCCATTTGACTTCATATTCCAGGATGTCTGGCTCTAGGTGAGTGATGACACCATCATGATGATCTGGGTCATGAAGATCTTTTTTGTATAGTTTTCCTGTGTTTCTTGCCACCTCTTCTGAATACCTTCTGCTTCTGTTAGGTCCATACCATTTCTGTCCTTTATTGTGCCCATCTTTGCATGAAATGTTCCCCTGGTACCTCTAATTTTCTTAAAGAGATCTCTAGTCTTTCCCATTCTATTGTTTTCCTTTATTTCTTTGCATTGATTACTGAGGAAGGCTTTCTTATCTCTCCTTGCTGTTCTTTGGAACTCTGCATTCAAATGGATATATCTTTTATTTTCTCCTTTGCCTTTAGCTTTCTTCTTTTCACAGCTATTGGCAAAGCCTCCTCAGACAACCATTTTGCCTTTTCCATTTCTTTTTCTTGAGGATGTTTTTGATCACTGCCTCCTGTACAATGTCACAGACCTTTGTCTGTAGTTCTTCAGGCACTCTGTCTATCAGATCTAATCCCTTGAATGTATTTGTCACTTCTACTATATAATCGTAAGGATTTGATTTAGGTCATACCTGACTGGTCTAGTAGATTTATCTATTTTCTTCAATTTAAATCTGAATTTGGCAATAAGGAGTTCATGATCTGAGCCACAATAGCTCCCAGTCTTGTTTTTGCTGACTGTAGAGAGCTTCTCCATCTTTGGCTGCAAAGAATCAGCCAGTCTGATTTCAGTACTGACCACCTGGTGGTCTGTCTTGCTTTATTTTGCACTCTCCATTCCTCTAGAGCCCTACACTACTTTACAAGTTCTTGGCACTAGTCTGCATTCAGTGAAATGTTCAAATAAATAATGATAAGACTGGCATTACCTAAGGCATGCTGAAGGGGCTGTGACCACAGTGCTGTCCTCTTCTTGGGACATGTGTTTCTGGTTACTTGAATTAAGCCTACTAGAATAGATGCCAGATTATTGGTCCACGTAGTTTTTACAATGCTTTATGTTTAGTATTATTTGATTCGATAAGTGAGGAAGTGCCTCTTTCCCTTGGAGACAAAGTACAGGAAAAGCAAAAGTATGAGAAAAGTAAATGCAAAAGTATTTACTATTGTATTTATCCTTCCCTTCTATCATTTCCTTTTCAAAATCATGGTACATAATGCAGGATTTATTAATTCCCCTTTCTAATGCTTTAATGGGCTTCCCAGGTGGCGCTAGCAGTAAAGAACCTACCTGCTAATGCAGGAGACTTAAGAGATGTCGGTTCATGGACTATAGCCTGGCTTCTCTGTCCATGGGGATTCTCCAGGCAAGAATACTGGAATGGGTTGCCCTGCCCTCCTTCAGGGGAGCTTCCCAACCCAGAGATCAAACCCAGGTCTGCTGCATTGCGGGTGGATTCTTTATCATCTGAGCCACCAGGGAAGCCCATAAAAGATTCAGGTAACCAGTATTTCTCATTCTCAGCTCTGTGTTGTAGATGCAAAATTTCAGAAGTCAGGGGCTTCCTGCCTCCACTCAGAGGGTAGCCCTCTGTCAAGAGCAGGTTTGAGTAACCTCTAAGACTTGATTTCTGTAGTGGCTGTACCAACTTGCATTCCTACCAGCATGGCACTAGGGCTCATTTTTCTCTGTACCCTCACCGACACTTGTCTTTTTTTTTTTTTAGCCATTTTAACAGGTATGAGCTGATAACATTCTGGTTTTGATTTGCATTTCCCTGATGATTAGTGATGTTGCATACCTTTTCATGTACCTGTTGGCCATTTGTATGTCTTGTTTGGAAAACTTCTATTAATTTCCTTTGCCCACTTTTTAATTGGGTTGTTTGTTTTCTGCTATTGAATTGTAGAATTCTTAATAAATTTTGGATGTTAGCCTCAAAAAAAAAAAAAAAAAAGAGAGAGATGTTGGTTCGATCCCTGTGCTAGTTGATCCCCTGGGGGAGGGCATGGCAACCCACTCCAGTATTCTTGCCTGGTGAATCCCTTGGACAGAGGAGCCTGGTGGGCTTCAGTCCATAGCACTGCACAGTCGGACACGACTGAAGTGACTCGGCACATGCACAGTGCTTTAAATAGCACAGAATTACTTGCCAGTCTTTATTCTGTCTTATTTAAGGCATTCTTTTTAGTGTTTGGCTTTTCTATACCTTTGAACTTTTATAAGTGCAGTGTATTTGTTTAGCTTTCTGAAAACTACTCTTATTTTACTTACTCTTCATATTAAATAAGAAAGTGCCTCAGGTTTTGAAAATATAATAGTTAAGAGCTCTGTATGTTACATTTTATTGATTAAAAGAGAATATGGATAACTCAAGACTAGGTTAAATGTCTTTTTTTCCTTAATAGTTTCCTTCTGTGGACTAGATCGCAGTGGCCAGTGTGTGTACTTTACTTTTAGATAGCTATTGGGGAAAACAATTACTAGTCTCCTTTTTATATTTTTGTCATGTGCAGTTATTTATATGAACAAAATATTTCTAAGTATATTGACTGATATTAATAATGGTGTTTTTAGATTTGGTAAAAACTGAAGGAGAGGGACTTATCTGCTGGTCCAGTGGCTAAGACTTCATGCTGCCAATGCAGGGGGCCTGGTTTTGATCCCAGGTCAGAAAACTAGATCCTACATGCCATAATTAGAATACCCAACATGCCCCAACAGATATCAATAATCCCACATGCCACAACTGAGACCCAGCACAGCCAGAGAAATAAATAAATATTAAAAAAAAAAACAGACTGAAGGAGCTCAGGCCTTGATGTTAAGATGGTCAGGATGTGAATACTGGCCTGGTCGCTTACTGTGTAATTGTGGACAGATTACTTAACCTCTCTGAGATGTGGTGTTTTCAGCTGTACTGTCTTGTGTGCGTTTGTGTGTAATCAGTTTGTTTCTTTCTCTTACTATGTAAGCAACATGAGAACCTTTTTTTGATACTTGTATCCCCAGAGCTTAGAACAGAGCCTGGCACACAGTAAGCAGTAAATACATTTTTATTGTTTTCTGATAGAGGTAAAGCATTTTTCCTATCCTCAGTGGAACTGTATTGTTTGTTTTAATATGATTATTTAAAATGACACCCTATAGGGTTTCATAAATATTGTTGTGTATGAGAGCAGTCGTGATATGTTCTTAGCTTGTAACCAGTGTTATATATAGACTGTTATATTTCTTGGTTTTGGAATAGTGGTCAGTCAGGTTTAAACTATAATAAGTAGTTGTATTTTTGCTAACATGGTTTAAACTTTTAAAATCTAAAATCTTAGATATTTTCGAAGATTATGCTTCTCCTACCACAGCAGCCCAGACTCTCTTATATACTGCTGCAAAGAAAAGAAAAGAGGTATGTAGTTATTCTTTTTAAATACAAAACTGAAAGGTGACCTGTGTTGATTTGACATTCTAATGAATGCCCCTTGTAATTGAAAAATTATGTTAGTAGTTATAATCTGTAACTTTAAAAAATTTTTATGTCCTCATAAGGGAAGAGGAATATTTTTTCTTAATTGTAGTTGCTTGATAGAACACAATAAAATGTCTTTATTTTTGAAAATGTGTACATCATTTTTACTATGATAGTAAAGCAGTGAAAGCTCATGTAGACTAAAGTGGATTCTTCTGTTTCTTTAGGTGTTGCCAAAAATGATGGCATTCTGTTATCAAATCCTAACAGACCCGAACTTTGATCCTAGGAAGAAAGATGGAGCCCTGCATGTGATTGGTTCCCTAGCTGATATTTTACTGAAGGTTAAGCTATTCAAATTTAATTTATTTAATAACACTGTGAAGCATAGGCAAATGAGATAATATGAGAATTATGGATAATTTAAAACTGCTGACTCTGTGTAATTGAGTTGACTATAAATATTTTTCTTTCTGATTTTTAAATTTAAAATGACTTTTTCACTTTTTCAGTGTGAAACTGTTGTTATATAAAAAAGATGATACAAAATAACTTTAGGGTTGTTTCTAGAAAGATCAGTCGATATCAAGTTTCTATCTAAAGACTATTTCTTTCTTGTTTCAAAACATGCATTATGTAGGTCAATAATTTTACAAAATTTAAATAGAAGTATATTAAGTGTAAATCATAAGAAGCATGCTTTATTAGGAAGTGATTTTTACATATGAAAAAGACATTAATAAGTTAAACTCAATTTATGTTTCCTAACAGAAGAGTTTATTCAAGGACCAAATGGAGTTATTGTTGCAGAATCATGTATTTCCATTACTGTTGTCTAACCTGGGATACCTTCGAGCCAGAGTAGGTTTTTCCATATTTCATTATAGTGTCTCGAAATCTTCATTTGTAAGTTAATCATTGAAGTAAATACTTTTGGACAAATTTATCTTTTACCACACTGGGACAAAATGAAGTCAGCGAGAATGTCTTTTATAGTCATAAAAGCTGAATAAACAGCAGATTAGTAAATAAAGGGATGTATAGATTTTAACTCCAGCTGCCCCCTGGCCTCACTTGCTGCATATGCAGAACATACTGTGAGAGGGGTGATGCTGCAGCAGTGGTACCATGTAAATTCATAGGCTGATTAATTTTAGTGTCCAAAACAGCATGAAAATTATATTTTGGCTAAACTCTTGATTACGATTTCCAGTATAATAGTTAGATATACTTTAATAACATGGAGAAAATAATAATCCATGTAAATTTTTTTGTATTCTAAATATATATTATTTATAGAAGCAATATATTTTATGGAGAAATAAAAATAGAACTTTTAACAGCCTAGTGCTTATTTTTGTAACTATATCAACACAACAAAATATCTTGCTAAAAACCAATATATGTTAACGATGCCTGTACACACCAAAGCATTTAATAAACAGAAGACAGGATCTTCCCTGGTAGTCCCACTGGAGGACCACTGTGCTCCCAATGCAGGGGACCTCGGTTCAGTCCCTGATCAGGGAACTAAGACCTGGAGCAATCAAATAAATAAATAAATAAAAATATTTAAAAAGAGATAATAGTCACTAGAGAAATATTTGTGTGAATATAGGTTAGAAATGTAGAGGGTGCACAAGTATTTTTATAAGTAGGTTACTATTTTTATACACTATTAATTGTATGTCTCTTGCAAGTCATTAGTCATTCAAATTAATTACTGTCAATTGTATTTTATGCAATAGAGATTAAAAAAATAATATGATTTAGTGGTCTAATAGTTTAAAGTTTGGTAATTTATACAAGGTTAAATTTTTTTTTTTATCTTCTGTGACTGAAAAAGTCAAGTTTCTTAAGCTGATTAGTGTAAAGGAAAATAATATTTTATTCATTTGCTATGAAGACCAGTAAATGAATGTCAACACTGGCTTGTAGTGCTTTTGCATATAAATAATAAGTTGTGAGTCATAATATTTATTAAAGCACTGACAGGATTTTTTTTTTTAGAGACACTTAAGTTGGGCTCTGTTTAATCTTTCTTATGAATAATGATATTGCATAAAGGTAATTTAGAAGTAATAAAATTGTCTTTCTTATAAGAAGTATGAAATAGTGAAATTAGCAACTGACACTAATACTTTCCCTCTAAAAAGCAAGTAAATAAATAGTACATGGTAGGATTAATGATGTTTTACTTAGAAGTTTTTATATTCATTATTACATAAAACCATAATCCTAATAGTTTCCTACTAACTTTTTCCTTATAACATAGTCCTGTTGGGTACTTCATGCATTCAGTTCTTTGAAATTTCATAATGAGCTCAACCTAAGAAATGCAGTTGATCTAGCAAAGAAGAGCCTGATTGAGGATAAGGAGATGCCTGTCAAGGTTGAAGCTGCCCTTGCTCTTCAGTCATTAATTTCTAACCAGACACAAGGTAAAGCCAAAATTATTATGAAATTAACAAAATTTAAAATTTAGAATAAAAATACATTTTTAGAGGGTATTTTTAATTAAATAATTATTTTGATGTGGTCTTCTCAGATAGTTTTGTTTACTTCCTTGTCTTAAAGTTCAGAGTTTGGGTTTTTGAGCTTTTGCCCCCTCAGAATTTTATGAGTTTATTCTTGTCACTTTTAGGAATGTCTGTTAACTGTGGTTTCCAGAAGAGTTTGAGATTAGGAAACAAGTTGATGATTGTTAAACATTAGGGTAGATGGGGAATCGAGAGACCTAGGAGTCTAGTTTTGACTGAGCTCCTGCCTTGCTGTCTAGACCTGGGCAAGATATGTGATCTGTCAAGGCTTAGATTGCCATATATTTAAATTTAGGGGGATTGGACTAGACAGCTTCAAGATTCCTTTTAGCTCTAGGATTCTGTGATTCTGCCAGTTTTGAAAGCAGCAAGTTGCATTTCTAACGAGTGATAACACATATCTCCTTTGTTTGTTTAGAAGAATGCTCTGTTCAAAATTCAAATAACCTTTAAAAGTAAATTCTGCATTATGAAGAACATTAGCCTTTATCCCTATACAACGCTGTTCCAACGGAAGGCAATATTAGATAAACATGTGGGGAGAAGGGTAGTTGGAGATTGAGGTGAAAGAGTGAATGAGCGTCATCAATGTTGGGCATAGTCTTTATGTAAATGGTTTTTACACTTGTATCATGCTGCCATATTCACGTTTGATAAGTCATGCTGATGACAGAGGGTACATGTCATTCAGATTTCTCAAGGGAGCTATTGGCATTTGGGGCAGGAGAGTTCTTACTGTGCAGGACTGATTGTCTATATGTTACTCATGGGAAAATGGATACATTGGTGAACATTATTTTGGTACAGCTTTATAACTTATTTACCATCAGGCACATATGTATCTGGAACCTATTACCCTGTGTTATTTACCTTGTGACTAAGTAACTTTCACTTGTGAATCACTAATGTTTTTTACTGAGTTTGTTTTTTATTGCATTAGCCAAGGAATATATGAAACCACATGTAAGGCCTATTATGCAGGAGCTGTTGCACATTGTTAGAGAGACAGAAAATGATGATGTTACTAATGTCATCCAGAAGATGATATGTGAATACAGCCAAGAGGTAGCCTCAATTGCTGTGGATATGACTCAGCATTTGGTAAGACTGGGCATAGTTTTATGTTAGTTTGGTATAAAGGCTTTGAATAATCTAAGTAAATTAAACTCCAAAATTTGAAGTTTAGTTTGTATGGAACTGAAATGCTAATGTAAAAATATTTACTCTAATAATTCTGACAGTTAATAATTTCAATGTATAGTTTTCAGTTTTCCTAGATTTTGGATTTATTTATTTAATGGCAACCAGAAGTTAATTATTTGCTGTTTGATTATAATAGCTAATATATATTCCACTTTAGTGGCTAGATAAGGGCAAAGTGGCTATATTTAAAACATGACAGTTTCTATCATCAATACTCACTTGGCAAGCTGCATATCTTAAAGTTTGAGCAGTGGTGGCATTTGGAGATGTGACACTGTCCTTTTGCTCACTTCTCATAGAGAAGTGTGAATGTAGCAGTACTAATTGTTGAATGTGTTTGCTATTTTTGTAGGCTGAGATATTTGGCAAAGTTCTTCAAAGTGATGAATATGAAGAAGTTGAAGACAAGACTGTAATGGCTATGGGAATTTTACATACCATTGACACTATCTTGACAGTTGTAGAAGATCACAAAGAGGTAGGATTTCCTTGTGTTTTATGATGTCATTATAGTAACTGGAATTTATATTATCATTGGTCATGAATTTTAAAGTCTTGACCTTTAAACTGCTATTTATGTTGTTGGATTTTAAAAATTACCCTCAAATCTTAAAGAAAAGTATTAAAATAATTGAAGGGAAATGTTGCATGTGATTTTAAAGTATATAGTATATCTCTTTTGCTAAACTTAGTTCAGTTCATCACATCTGCTATGTGCCAGGGTAGGCTTGGGGAAAACCAAATTTAATAGGACATAAGCCCTGTTGTTTGGAATCCACAGTCTGGTCTTCTTGGTAGAGAGAGACTGCCATTCAGTTACAGAGGCAAATTTTAAATAATAAACAAAATACTGATGTAACAAATACCTAAGAATGGAAGGGAAGAAGAGCTTAAAACATCATCTTTCCTAGGCTGAATTCCAGAACAACATTGGATTAAGAATTTGCGCAGATGTTTGTCAAGCACTCTCATATCCGTTCAGTTCAGTTCAGTTGCTCAGTCATGTCCAGCTCTTTGCGACCCCACGGACTGCGGCATGCCAGGCTTCCCTGTTCATCACCAACTCCCGGAGCTTGCTCAAACTCATGTCCATCGAGTCGGTGATGCTATCAACCATCTCATCCTCTGTCTTCCCCTTATCCATTAGCTGATAGAATGTTACCATGTCCCCCTGCCATAGCGTGGTAATGGTAATGCCCGTTTGCAGAAGTAGAGCACAAGGTTCAGGTAGTATCTCATGTTCACGGAGTTGGGAATTTGTAGATTTAGAGTTGCAGTCAATTGATATATCCTGATAATATATCAATTATTGCCTACCTAAAACCTGCTGCTCTTTTCCCCAAGTATTATATATTACATAGCCTTTACTTAAATTAGATTTGTGTTCATTACTTCTGCCAACACAGTTGACTTGTTTGGCAATGATGGCAACTCTCGTTTTATACGGTGGGACTTAGGAAGCAGGTGCTGGTTCTTTAAATAGCATTGTTAAACCCTGTGGCTGTTGACTTATCCTGTGTTTATTGCATACTAATGGATGCTTACCAGGTTCTTAAAAATGGTTCAGTTTTCTTCTCCTGGGCAAGCCTTTCTTTGCCTAAAAGACTTAATGTGAATTTTTGTTTTCATATTCATTATTGTATTTCTGTGTCTTTGTTGAAAGTATATGGACCTCTCTGTAATGGTGAGATTTTCAAGTTAAATCGCATGTATACTTAAGGATTATTCTTTCCCCTTATATGTAGAACTTGTATTTTAAATTTAGAGAGAACTTAGAAATCGTCTTGTCAAGTTTTCCCAAAAATGTTTGTCTGGAGGATGGGTAGTAGTAGAATAAGCATCAGGATTAATTTGAAAACAAAACAAAACAAAAAAACCCCACCGTTTTATCTTTCTGTTTTAATTTTTTAATTCTTGATATTACTTTTATTTTGAATTTCAAATAAAGTTAAAGGAGCATGTGACCTTATTGTGATTATCAAAGGAGGAATAGGTTAAAGTTGAGATACACTATTCAAATTAGTTTCCCTTACCTATAGATGAAAAATCTTAAAGCCTTTAGCTAGATGGCTTTGCCAAGATCATAGGTAACTAGAGGCAAAACAAGGACTGGAATCTTGGTCTCCTGACTGCCAGTCTTATGATTTTGAACTTTGACTTACTAAAAGCAAGCTTTGAAAGCAAGATTTCTTTAAAAGAAATATTTACATGTGTACAGATAATGTATGAAGAGTAAAATTAGAAATCTGAGAAAGATGGCTAGTATTTTTATGGCTTAAGTCTTCACATTGAAGTCCTAGATATATTAGGAATTAAAATATTGGTATAAAATATGAGATAAGGAATTAATTTAACTTGTAATTTTATTATGATTTTAATCCAAATTTCCATCATTAGCCCACTTTTCAGAATTTCCTGGTTATTCTTTGATGTTTAATTTTTCACATGGAGTTTAGAATTAACTTCTTAATTTCTCTTCTCAAAAAGGTCCTATTGGAAAAAAAATCCTATTGGTGTTTTTATTGGGATAATATTAAATTTATAGATTAAATTAAGGGTTATGATGAATTTTAAACTAAATGTTTAAAATTTGTCTTTAGGTTACTCAGCAGTTAGAGAATATCTGTCTACGGATCATTGATCTTGTTTTACAGAAACATGTAATTGGTAAGTTCAAAGATAGAATAAAAAGGTAAATTGAGACTATTTTTAAATTTGATGAAAAATGCATTTTAGCCCTTCAAATTCAACAAGACGGACAGTTTTGAGAAAGAGAAGCTTGCCTTCTGTTCAGTTTTTAGATGTACTTTCTAATATTAGATTTCTAGATTTTCATTTAGAGGTAAGCTTAACATACCCAATTAAGAATTTTTGTTGGAGTTTTTAAAGAACAGAGATTTTAAATGCTTTTTAGAAAGAACTAAGATGAAGTTCAGGTGAGGTTACTTTAGGATTGAAAAATGTGAGACGATAGGTAAATATCGTATCAGAAGTGTGCGTTGTTATTCTGTTTATGTTATGGTACCTGACTTCTGAGTAGAGTCAGTAGTTAAGGCTGGATGTTATAGATTGATTGGGATTTGTAGAAGAGGCAACTGTTCATAGTATCCAAGCATTTTGAAGATACCAGCCACAAGTCTTGTGGGTAGGAGAGAAATGTAGCCTGTATAGTGTTAAGAGATAGAAAGATGGAAAAGCAGGTTACCACATTAGAGCAGCCGTCTCTAAACTTTTATCATTCATACCATTAGTAAAAAATTGAGCAAGTACTTCTAATGTATGTGAATTATACTTGAATATATATTTATATGCAATATACATGTTACTGTGCTACATTTACATACATAAAGAGAAATGTAAAACATGAGATTAAATATAAATGAATATGTTTATCTCTACTAAGTGTTCTAATACATTCTTCTCCCATTTTAGAGGATTATCCTCTACTTTGCCAAAGTAGTCCTTACTTTTGAAATCATCACTATAAAGCAGTTGTCCTCAAACTTTGATGTGAATAAGAATCACTGAGGATCTAGTTAAAATGAAGCTTCCTGGACCATAACTTCAGAGATTCTGATACACTCAGAAAAAATATATTCACTACGTCCTTTTTGTGAAGAGATGGAACTGAAAATTCTCCGTTAAAAATTTTCTTTTAAGGACTTCAAACATGTGAATATTGTATTGACTTACAATATTGTATTAGTTTCAGGTTTACAACATAGTAATTGGATATTTTTATAGAATATGTTACATACAAAGTTATAAAATACTGACTATATCCCCTGTGCTGTGCATTACATGCTTGTAACTATTTCAGGTCAAAGGGATTAAGAGGTACAAATCACTAGGTGTAAAATAAATAAGTCACAAGTATATAATCTCCATTGAAATTTAAAGTAAGTAGTCTTGAGGAAAAAACCGTGAAGTAAAGCAAAGTGAGGTGGTTTATGCCAACTTTCTGTAATCTGCCTATACCAGATTTGTAATTTGGGCAATTACAACATCAGGATATTAAGAAAAGAAAAGCGGCCTATTTCTTGAGTGTAGTGGGCAGAGGAGAAAAGTTTCAATTGCCTGTCTCCTCTAATCTCATCTCTAGTGCCAAAGTGATCTCTCTCGTGTTTTTAGCTGTGATGCATGAACTGTTAATGGCCCTTTTTTTGAACCAATATTTAGTCATGTAAGATTTTAGGTTAAACAGAAAACCCTAATTCCGGAAGATATTGTGGGCTGTTAATGCAGGACCCCACCATAGCAGTCTGACCATGTTTATGTCCATGGTCCAGTCTTTTTCCACTGTCCCACTTTTGCCTCCTTCTTTTGCCTGTTTTTATTGCAAATTTACTCTTGAACTTCATGTATTATTAAAAACTAGGCTTAGCCATTACTGATTTAACTGCTCTATCTTATGTAGCAAGTCAAAGTTAGTACAACCATCCTACCCTAATAGTCTGTTGTCTTGGCTGATACTAAATGAAAAAACTTCTGGTTAATTTAAACATAAATGGAATTGGTGGAAGGATATTGGTAGCTCACCAAAGCAGTGGGAAGGCTGGAGTTGGCTAGAGTCAGCCAGGATTCTGCGATAAAAATGGTCTGCTTAGAAGGCCTGTGCTGCCTTGCTCAACACTGGGTCCTACACTACTGCCCACCATAGTCCAGACTCAACACAGACCGTGATCCTCCTAATTCTTCCCCACCCCCAACAAAAAAAACTGGAACAGCTTTGTGCCTTTTAGTTTCTCCCTCAGATTCATAGTCCTGGTCTTGAGCATCTTGAGTGGCCTGGTAAAGTACCCAGGCTGTAGACATCAAGAGCATGAAAGGAAATACTGGGCCTCTTTTCTTTCTTTTAGGCTTCATGTTAGGAAGAGGCATTTGCTTTTCTGAACAGAACTTTCAGAAATTTTTTATTCAGGCCATTGGTTGTATTTCAAATTCCTAAATTATTTCCCAGTATCTATGATTTCTATCTTATTTTGCTTTTGGTAAGGCAAATATCTGTATTGCTTTTAAATATATTAAAATTTGAATAATGTTACAGAAAAAAATTTTATTCAAGCTTCCAGGGTGAATATGGGTTCCCTTGAATAAGAAGAAGGAAAAAAAAAAAACCCCAAACTTTGAAGTTAGACTTTTTTGTTCAGTGACATGGTAGGAAATTTTTGTGTTGAGGTTTGTGTTTTCTGATTTTATGTTTAGATATAATTTCTTTCTGAATGAGGGTAAGAATAATAAGTATATGTACAAATGCAAGACTATTCCCTTTGGACTCTTTTAATAGTAAGTATAATTATCTTGAAGTAAGTTGAAAAGCAATGTACTAATTTTACAAGCTTTGTAAATTGGCAAAATATATTCTATATATAGTTTGTAAAAAATACATGCAGCAGATGGATATTTTCACCTAGATGAATTAAGTTTTCTGAAGAACATTGTTTGTAAATTTAAAATCCTGTGGATGAGACACATACAATAATTGTTCCTTCTTGTATCCATTTCTAATATAGTTTTATATATAAACTTTATTTTCTGTATTACAAAACACAAAAAATACAACTTTTCAGTATTACAAGTAAGTTTAGTAAAAACAAATCTTTGCCATATCTTATTGACTATGGGGCAGATCTTAGTGAGAAATGGAAGATGGCAAATATTAATAGCGATAGCAAGAGATGGGAGCTGAGAAACAGATGCTCAAAAGTGTATTAGATATAAGATTTGTGTGAGTATATAGCCTAGATCCTCTTCTGTGTGGTCTTTGTGTTTAATTTTTGCTATTTCCTAGGATTCTAACTAGAGATTTTCTTCTTTCCAGAATTCTATGAAGAAATTCTTTCACTGGCTTACAGTTTAACTTGCCATGGTATTTCTCCTCAAATGTGGCAGCTTCTAGGTATATTATATGAGGTTTTTCAGCAGGATTGTTTTGAATATTTTACAGGTATGACTTTGACCATGTAACATTTTTGTTGTTCTGTGTCTAGATAGGTATTATTTCCTTTGACACTTGACATAAAGACATATGATTCCAGTACTAATCAGAAAATGATTGTTCTTCCTTTCCTGTTGAGTGGTGCTGTTGTAGGACTATTTTTTAGCCCTAGGAATAGAGGTCATAGTAGGAAGGCTATATTTCCTACTGAATCTTAAATTACTTTGCAGTCAGAGTATATATCCATATATTAATTAATATTTTCTGAATGTCAACTATATTCCAAGCAATGTTCTAAGCTCAGCAGTACATCAGAGAACAAAATAGACAGCCCTTGCCCTTCTGACACCTCCATTCTAGTGTGGGGTGGAAGAGGCTAGGAAACAGACAAATAAGCAAATAGAGTGTGTCAGATGGTAATGAGTGCTATGGGGAAAAAGAAGAAAATTCATGACAATCACTACAGCAAATGATGAGAATTTTAATCTTTCTGATCCACGTTTCCCTCATCAATAAATAGGGCAGGTGTACCATTTAGTTTCTAGCGTTTTGTGGTTGTAAGGGAAGATAGTAGTGTGTGGATGCTATAGAAATATGCTTTCAGTGATAATAATTTGTTTCTACTTCTGTTACTCAAATCTCATTGAGCGTTTGAATTTTTTTCCAGACATGATGCCTCTTCTGCATAATTATGTGACAATAGATACAAATACTTTACTGTCAAATCCAAAGCACTTAGAAATACTTTTTACAATGTGTAGAAAGGTAAGCATGTCCTAATCATCTGTCGTAGTGATCCTTACTAATGTTTACTGACTAGTGTTGTATTTCACTTCAGGTACTCTCTCAATTTATTTCTTATATATTTCGTTGTATATTGTTCTTATGAACTTATATTTGTCATTTTGTGTTTTCAAATGGAGTTTGGAATTATATTCTGAAAATTTCATATTGTGTGTTATACTTAATGTTTGCTACTTCTGTAGCTGTGTACTTCACAATGCTTAGGAAAATAATTTTCCATGTAGTTTTTCTTTCAAAATATAGACTTATTACTTGATTAAAGAAGAGTGCTAGGAAAATATCACAATTTGTCAATTAGTGATTTTTCTTTTAATTGAATGTATGTATTGGAAAACACTAGGTATAGGTAATTTGAACATAAACAAGACAAGAAAAATTGGAATAGTTGGAAAGATAGCATCATTTAACTCAATACAGGATAGTTTGTAAGCCACATAATGACTACTGTTGCATTTATGCACAAGCATGATTGTCTATGTTATCTTTGTCACAAATGCCCCCTCTTGGTTATATCTCCGAGGGATTCATGACTAATGCTTTCCTCCTCTTTTAGGTGAATATGTGTATATTCATAAATATAAAACCATATTACATAGAGATGGCAGATTTTAGAAAGGTCAAATAGCCAGAAACCTAAGTTTGGCTTTGGAGTTGGGAGTAAGATAGCCAGTGTACAGCCTGTTTTCCCTCCTAGAAGAGATGTGTACCAGGCTCTGTTAAGAGTGCTGAACTCATAATCAGTTAGTTTATCTAATGTAGGTCTCAGTTCAGTTTTAAAGAGCCTGGGAGATTTGGGGAGGTCACTAAGTTTCATCACATATAAACTGCAGGAGTAGAATCACGATTTTTGAAGACTCATATAGCTCTATGGGAACCCAACTTGTTAGGTCATAATCACCTGGCTGTCCTCAGGTTTTTCCTGTTACAGAGATAGCTGCTAGTGAGGAAAAGGGGCAGAGAAAGCAGCAAGTAGACAGTTAACTCACAGCTTCTCTGTATTGTAGCAGATAGAGTAACAGTGATATTCACAATGATATCCTTCTTAGTAAGTAAATTTATTTCTTATTAGCACACTCTTACTGTATATCAGGTATTTCATGAGCATTTGTATACATCAATTTATTTAATCTTTTCAGCACTATATGACCTTTTTGTCAAAGAAGAGAGAGGCATTTTGCATTGTGCTTAAGGTTTAGAAAAGTGACCTAGGTCATATAAGTGAAGAGGAACTAAAGAGCCTCTTAATAAAGGTAAAAGAGAAGAGTGAAAAATGCTGGCTTAAAACTCAACATTCGATAAACTAAGATCATGGCATCTGGTCCCATCACTTCCTGGCAAATAGATGAGGAGAAAATGAAAACAGGGGCAGTTTTTATTTTCTTGGGCTCCAAAATTGCTGGGGACAGTGACTGAAGCCGTGAAATTAAAAGATGCTTGCTCCTTGGAAGAAAAGCTATGACAAACCTAGACAGTGTATTTAAAAGCAGAGACATCATTTTGCTGACAGATGTCTGTCTTGTCAAAACTATGGTTTTTTCAGTAGTCATGTATGGATGTGAGAGTTGGGCCATAAAGAAGGCTGAGTGCTGAAGAATTGATGTTTTTGAATTGTGATACTGGAAAAGACTCTTGAGAGTCTGTTGGACAGCAAGGAGATCAAACCAGTCCATCCTAAAGGAAATTAACCCTGAGTATTCATTGGAAGGACTGATGCTGAAGCTGGCCACCTGATGTGAACAGCCGACTCATTGAAAAAGACCCTGATGCTGGGAAAAATTGAGGGCAGGAGAAGAAGGGGACAACAGATGATGAGATGGTTGGATGGTATCACAGACTCAATTGACATGAATTTGGGCAACGCTGGAAGACAGTGAAGGGTGGGAAGCCTGGCGTGTTGTAGTCCATGGGATCACAAAGAGTTAGACACGACTGGGCAACTAAACAACAAATCTAGTTCCAGAGCCCATTTTTAAACTATTGCACTATATTTTGCTTCTCTTCCTTTTGTGGAAGGAAGAAAAACAGAACCTCAAACCAGCAAACAAAGAAACCAAGTAAATGTAATTTGGGATAAAGGGACTGATTTTTTTTCTTCTTTCTGTACCATATAGTCCTATGACATAAATATATTATTATATTCCTTTTTACAGATGGGAACAGTAGGGCACAGAGGTGAAATAGCTTTTCTAAAAACACAGCTCATAAATGGCAGAGCTAGAATTTAGACCTAGGCATTCTGGTCCCAGAGTCCATTCATACTTAGAATCTAGATCTAGAAACACTGCCCTAGAGGTGGAATTTTGTTTATGTAAATAGGGTTGATTGTTGGTTTTGCTAGCTATCTGTTTACAATTCAGCTTCCTGACCCATCTATTTCCCAGCTTCCACAATTTTATAGCTGCCTCTTTTTCCTTTTATCTGTCTTTGTGGACATATGCCTCTAAAATATCTTTATCTCCATTTTAATGGCCTTTGGGAAGGGATAGAATTGAATGAGGATGTTCATATCTGTCATCTTTATCTGGAAAGATTCTAAATTCAGCTTTCTTAAATCATATTTGCCTAGGAAATTATCCAATTCATCTGAGTTTAAAAAAATATAAAGAATATAATATTCTTCATAGTATTTTCATTTTTAATGTTTCCTTTATAGGTATTTGTACCTTTCATTCCTAACATTTTTTTAAAATTTTGCTTTGCTTTTTAAAATAAATTTGAAAATAATATATTTGATAGAAGTTGTCAAATTATTAAAGTCTTTAAAAAATGAATCTAGTTTTGACTTCTGTTACCTCTTTTTGTCTATTATTCCTAATTTCTGTCTTACCTTTATTCTTTAAGTCTGTTCTTTTTCTTATGTGTTGTGTTTGAACTCGTTAATTTTTTCATATATCTTAATTTCTAATATAAGTATGTCTGTTCTCTATAAATCTCTTCTGTGAACCTTATTATAAGGCTGTCATATTCTTTGTATGAACATGTGCTTTCTATAATTGTTCATTCAGTGAAAATACAGAATTGTCATTAGGGGAACAGTCTGGTACGCTTTGTTATATTCATCTTCTGTAATACTGTTTAGTCCTAAATGGTTTAATATCTTTGGAAAGTACTTTAAGTTATAAAGTCCATGTGAGGAAATTAAATGATATGTAATATTATATTTATAGTTTCTTTATGAAAAACTGGGTGGATATAGACAGGAATTCATAAAGAACAGAAAAATACGAAAATACAGGGTTTGTTTCATTGTTCTTAAGAAGGTTTTTTTAAATTTCATTGTATCATTTTATTGTTTTTAGTGCCTTACTTAAAGGGAAGCTTTATTTGTCTAGACAGGTAACAGCTTACTTTTTAATCCAGAGTTAAATGAAGTGAATTATTACTCATATAAGGAATTAGAGTAGATAAAAAAGATAGATGGACTTTATTTTGAACTTCCTATTTTTGGGTTGGCAAGGTAAACTCATGATGCAAACACCACGATTCTAATGGCTGCTTTTTACGTGACATTTACTTTATGTAAACTTGATTAAAGTTTTACAGTGCCTGAGTGAAATTTTTATTACTGTAGGTACTATGTGGAGATGCAGGAGAAGATGCAGAATGTCATGCAGCCAAACTTCTTGAAGTCATCATTCTTCAGTGCAAAGGAAGGGGGATTGATCAGGTAATATATGTGTGGAAAACATCCTACTTGATGTTTAAAATTTACAAAGCCTGCTTGACATTTTGTTTATATTATGATGAAAAATTATAAAGATAACCTATAGTTTGTATTTACTGGTACAAATCTTATAACAAAAATACCCATGCAATTTGGAAATTGCTCCTTGCATTCTAGATACACAGAAAAATATGTAATAACTTAAGAGACTAACAAGTAAATCATGAAGGAGATAAATGTACAAATCCTGCTCAGTTTGATTCCTAGAGATTTGCTTTTTTCCTTTGTTTTTGTGTATGTTATTGAAATATTCCCAGATATCTTTTTCAACCAGAAATGAAAGTGTAAAAAGAAAAAATGTTTTTCTCTATTGATATAAAAATATATTTTTAACAAGATTAATTCAGTTTTTGATACAACTGTGGTATGATATTCAGTTACTGAGGAAAATGTTCAAGTGTAGAGTTTTTTTTCAATTCTGTAATATTTACTCCATGTATTTTTGTGTAACAGCTTTATTGAGATATAATTTATATACCATCCAGTCAGTCATTTAGAGTTTATGCGTCACTGGTTTTTAATATCGTCACAAAATTGTGCAACTACTATCACAGTCAATTTTCAGAATATTTCATCACAACCCCTGAGAAAACTCTGTGCCCTTTAGTAGTTATTTCTCATTTCACCTAGATGACCCTCAACCCTAGGCAACCATTATTCTACCTTCTTTCTCTACAGATTTGCCTATTTTAGACATTTTATATAAATGAAATCATATGTGGTTCTTTGTGAATGACTTCTGTTACTTAGCACATAATATTTTAAAAGATACCTTCATGTTATAGCAGGTATCAGTACTGTATTTCTCTTAATTGATAAATATTTCATTAAATGATTATGTCACATTTATTTTAGCTGTTAGTCAATTGATGGACATTTTTCTTATTTCCACATTTTGGTTATTGTGAACAATGTTGGCATGAACATTTGTATACTGATTTTTGTGTGGACATGTCTTCATTTCTCTTGGTATATATATTTATATATTTGTAGTAATTCTGTGTTTAACCACTGCCAAACTTTTCCAAAGCAGCTGCACTATTTCCTGTTGCTGCCAGTACTGAATGAGAGTTCTGATTTCTCCATATCCTCACTAGCACTTGGTTGGTCTTTTTGTTATAGCCATCCTAGTAACGATATTTCATGGTTTTGGTTTGCATTTTCCCAGATGGCTTATGATAGTGAGCATCTTTTCATGTAGCTGTTTGTATTTTTTAAAGAATGTTTATTCAGATTTTTTGGCCTATTTTTAATTGGTTTATTTATTTTGGAGTTGTAGGGCTTCTTTGTATTTATTTTAAACTCAAGTTCCTTATCAGATATGTACTTTGTAAAAATTTCCTCTCAATTTTTGTGTTATAACTTTCTTGATGATGTCCTTTGAAGCCCAGGAAGGTTAATTTTGATGACATCTAATTTATTTTTTCTTTTGTTGTTGTGGTTGTCATCATATTTAAGAAATCATTGCTAAATTCAAGTTTACAGAAAAATTCCATTTTCTTCTAAGAGATTTATGGTCTTAGCTCTAATATTTAAGTCTTTAGTTCATTTTGAGTTAATTTTTGTAGATGGTGTGAGGAAAAGGTACAAAGTCATCATTTTGCATGTAGATGTCAAGGTGTCTAGGAGCACTATTTCTTGAAAAACTATTCTTTCCCTGTTGAAATGTCCTGGCACACTTGTCAGATATATTCACTATAAATGGGAGGATGTATTTGTGTACTTTCATTCAGTTTTGATGAATTTTTTTGTCCTTAATCTAGGATTGCACTATTACTGTAGCTTTGTAGAAAGTTTTTGAAATTAGGAAGTTTAAGTCCTCCAGTTTTCCTGTGTAAGATTCTTTTAGCTAATCTGGACCCTTGAATTTCCATATGAATTTTAGGACAGACTTTTCAGTTTAAGGAGAGAAGACAGCTGGAATTGTGATAAGCATTGTACTAAATCTTTAGATTACTTTAGGAAGTATTGTCACTTTGAGAATAATTCAATCCCTGAACATAGGATGTCTTTCCTTTTCCTTTTATTTAGGGTGTCTTTAATTTTTTTCAAAAATGCTTTATAGTTTTCAAGTACATTTCTTTTGTTAAAATCTTCCTAAAATATTTTATCCTTTCTAATGCTGTTGTAAATGGTATTGTTTTCTTAATTTTATTTTCAAGTTGTTTCTTGCCTGTATTTAGAAACACATTTTTTGGTATATTTTGTTTCTTGCAACCTTGCCAGAGTTGTTTGTTAGTTTTAATAGAGTTTCAGAGAATTTCTTTGGATTTTCTATATACAAGGTCATCTCATATGCAGATAGAGTTTTGCCTTTCCAACTTGGGTGCTTTTTATTTTACTTTTCTTGCCTAGTTGCCTTGGCTAGAACCTTCAGTGCAATGGTGAATAGGTATGGTGACACCTTGTCTTGTTCTTAATCTTAGGTAGGGAAGCCTTCCTTTTACCATTAGGTCTAGTGTTAGCTGTGGGTTTTTCATAGCTGTCTTTTATCAGATTGGGTGTGTTCCTGTTTACTCCTGGTTTGTTGAGTGTTTCAATCATGAAGGAGTGTCAGGTGCTTTTTTGCCTCTCTTGAGATGATCATATGGTTTTTGTTCTTTTAATATGGTGTATTTGTTGATTTTCAGATGTTAAATCAAGGTTGAATTCCTGGTGTAAATCCTACTTGATTATGGAATGTGATCCTTTTTATATATTTCTAGATTCAGTTAGATGGTATTTTTTTATAAATATTTTTATGTCTATATTTATAGGAGATATTGATCTATAATTGTTTTTCTTGTGGTATCTTTGTCTGGATTGGAATCAGTGTTATGCTGGCCTCGTGGAATGAGTTGGGAAGGGCTCCCTCCTCTTCTATTTTTTGGAAGAATTTATGAAGGTTAGTGTTTTTTAAATGTTAGAATATAGCAGTGAAGCCATCTTTACCTGAGGTGATTTTGTGGGTAGTTTTAAAATTAACAGTTCAATCTCTTAATTGTTATAGGTCTACTTGTATTTCTGTTTCTTTTTGAGTTAATATGGGAGTTTGCATCTTTCTTAGAAGTTGTCCATTTCATCTAATTAGTTGGCATGCAGTTCATAATATTTTGTTATCTTTTTATAGTCAGTGATAATGACCCTGTTTGTTATTGATTTTAGTAATTATCATCTTCTCTTTCTTTCTCTTATTTCAAGTAAAAATCTGTCAATTTTGTTCATTTTTTCAATGAACCAATTTATGATTTTTCTCTCTTTGTTTTTCTGTTTGCTATTTCATTAGTTTTTGCTTTAATTCTAATAATTTATTTTTTTCTACTTTCTTTGAGTTTAGCTTGCTCTTCTTTTCCCAGAGTCTTGAGGTGGGAATTTAGGTTATTAGATTGAAATCTTTCTTGCTTTTTATTATAGAGATTGATAGCTGTAAATTTCCCTCTAACTGCTGCTTTAACTACATTAATAAGTTTTGGTATATGTTCATATTCATTCATCTCAAAATATGTTCTTATTTCCAGATAATGCTGATATAGAGATGTGTCTTGAGGCAGAAAGAAGGGATGTCAAAACTTAAGTCCAATGGCTTTATCTTCTTAGTTAGATAGAATTGTTAAGAAATGAAGAAAGTTGAAATTTCAGTTTGGAGAAGTCTAGTAAGTCTAGTAGAGAAAAATTGAGTAAAGGAATTGCTTTTGGTTGTATAGACTCATTTGAAGATAGCAAATAAGAGTTTGAGGTGTAGTACTGTGGATTTCTACTTCTAAAACTGGATTGTCAGAAGGATTGATAAGTTGATATCCAAGCATTTCTATGTCAGAAAGTTGAGTTAGCTCACTATCTAATGTTAGTGAGGTTACCACTACTGTGCTGAAGGACTATAACACCTTGGAATGAAATTCCTCAGTGTTTCGTATAAATTGGTAGTTATATCTAGATGTTTTGGTAAGATTTATTTGTGATTTCTTCCGCCAGAATACTTCATAGGTGGTGTTCTGTGTTCCTACCAGGAGGCACAGGTGTCTGGTTGTCTCTCATCTTATGGTGATGATATTTTAATTCTGTCATTCTTTCTTCATTTATGAGTAGTCATATTTCTATGAAGAGAAGTGTTTTCTCATGAATTTATTAGGTTCCTCTGAGGAACAGTTTGAGTATTTCCCTTTATTTGTCATGACTGAGGCAATAAGTTTGTTTCCTAGCATCTTCCAAAGATGACCAGTGAGATGTTTTGGGAGTTTTTTGTTTTGTTTTGTTTTTAGTATTATTTGAACTTACAGATTCAAATTTATTCGATGTGTTTCATTTAAATCTGTAAATTCAAATAATACTAAAGTAATACTTCAGAATGTTTCAGATACACAGAGTTCTTTCAGCCGTGGCTAGTGGGAGCCTCTTGAATTTGCCATATGAGTGCTTTTGACCTGACTCTAGTAGTGTTTGGGAATTTTCTGCTATCTGGTGTAACTAGATGCTTCAGGTTCATCTTGTACATTTCCTGCCCTACCCTGGGAAATGGTATTCCAGAACTATAAGCAAAAGGGATAGCCTCCGCTATTGAGTTGGTCATTATTTCCCCAAAAGAGAACCAGAAAATGCATATTATATTAAGACTAATGCATTAGGAGACACAGATATATCCAGTTCAAATTCAAGACTACATTATTTTTATTTAACCAAATTGGTCCTAATCAATATCCCTTAAACCCAGAATCCTTGTTCTCATCATAATTACTCATTTACTTTATCCCACTAATATCTATTAATATATAAAGTCTCATAAAGGATTAATCTCTGAAATATACAAGCAGTTCATGCAGCTCAATATCAGAAAATCGTACAACCCAATCAAAAAATGGGAGGAAGACCTAAATAGTCATTCTCCAAAGAAGATATACAGATGGCAAATAGACACATGAAAAAATGCTCAACATTGCTTATTTTTAGAGAAATGCAAATTAAAACTGCAATGAGATATCGCCGCACACCAGTCAGAATGGCCATCATCAAAGAATCTACAAACTGAATGCTGGAGACAATGTGGAGAAAAGGGAACCCTTTTGCGCAGTTGGTAGAAATGTAAATTGATACAGCAACTATGGAGAGTATGGAAACTTCTTAAAAAACTGGGAATAAAACTGCCATATGACCAGCATCTCACTACTAGACATACCCTGTGAAACCCACAATTCTAAAAGATGTATGTACCCCCATGTTCATAGCAGCACTATTTACAATAGCCAGGACATCAGAGCAACCTAGATGTCCATCAACAGATGAATGGATAAAGAAGTTGTGGTACATATATATATAGACTATTTCTCAGCCATAAAAAGAAACAAATTTGAGGGAGTTCTAGTGTGGCAGATGAACCTAGAGCCTGTTATACAGAATGAAGTAAGTCAGGAAGAGAAGAACAAATATTGAATATTAATGGATATATATGGAATATAGAAAGATGTACTGATGAGACTTTGCAGGGCAGCAATAGAGACAGACATAGAGAACAGACTTGTGGACACAGTGGGGGAAGTACAGGGTGGGATGAATTGAGAGATAGTATGGAAACATATATATTACCATATGTAAAATAGATAGCAAATGGGAAGTTGCTGTGTAACACAGGGAGCTCAACCTGGTACTCTGTGACAGTCTAGAGGGATTGGATAGATGGGAGATGGGAGGGAGGTTCGGAAGGGAGGGAACAATGTATACCTATGGCTGATTCATGTTGATGTATGGCAGAAACCAACACAACATCATAAAGTGATTATCCTCCACTTAAAAATAATAATAAAAAGTATATACACAGTGTCAGTGTAGTTATACCAACATTGTCACAAACATGTAATTACGTTATCTTAAACATGTATGTTTAAGATTTTTTAGTAGCTGTTTTTGTCTCAAGGGTATATTCATATGCTAGGCATATTTATAGCCAAACATGTCAAGTCACAAATTTTAAAATAATTTTAAATAATCCCTGTTTGATTATTCATTTTATTTTAACTCCTAGGGATTGCTTAAATTTTTTTATGAATAAATAAAACATAATGCATAGTCTCAAGTCTGGTTTACAAAAAACAAGGTATATTCAGAAAAAATCTAGCTTCCATCCCTGTCCACTCTACCATTACTCTCTTTCCCTATTTCCATCTCCCCCAACCTCAGTTTTTAGTTCATACTTTCATTAAAAAAAATAAGCAAATAGTTACGTTCATTATCTCCTCACCTTCTTAAGTAGTAGTATTGTTGTTGTTCTCTCGCTAAGTTGTGTCCAACTCTTTGTGACCCCATGGACTGCAGCATGCCAGTCTTCCCTGTTCTTCAGTATCTCCTAAGGTTTGCTTAAACTCATGTCTATTGAGTTGGTGATGCCATCCAATGGTCTCATCCTCTATCACCCCCTTCTCTTCCTGCCCTCAGTCTTTCCTAGCATTGAGGTCTTTTCCAATGAGTCTGCTCATTGCATCAAGTGGCTAAAGTATTGGAGCTTCAACTTGAGTATCAGTCCTTCCAGCGAATATTCAGGACTGATTTCCTTTAGCATTGACTGGTTTGATCTCCTTGTTGTCCAAGGGACTCTCAAGAGTCTTCTCCAGCTCCACAGTTTGAAAGCATCAATTCTTCAGCACTCAGCCTTCTTTATGGACCAACTCTCAAATCTGTACATGACTACTAGAAAAATATAGCTTTGACTCTGTGGGCCTTTGTTGGCAAAGTGGTGTCTCTAGTTTTTGATACACTGTCTAGGTTTGTCTTGGGTTTCCCTGGTGGCGCAGACGGTAAGGTGTCTGCTTGCAATGCGGGAGACCTGGGTTTGATCCCTGGGTCGGGAAGATCCCCTGGAGAAGGAAATGGCAATCCACTCCAGCACTCTTGCCTGGAAAATCCCATGGATGGAGGAGCCTGATAGGCTTTTTCCCCAAGAAGAAAGTGTCTTAATTTCATGGCTTCAGTCACTGTCTGCAGTGATTTTATAACCCAAGAAAATAAAATCTGTCACTGTTTCCACTTCTTCCCCATCTGTTTGCCAGGAAGTGATGGGACTGCATGCCATGATCTTAGTTTTTTGAATGTTGGGTTTTAAGCCAGCTCTTTGACTCACCCCTTTCACTCTGATCAAGAGGCTCTTTAGTTCCTCTTCACTTTCTGCCATTAGAGTGGTATCATCTGCATAGGTGAGATTGTTGATATTTATCCTGGTAATCTTGATTCTAGCTTGTGAGTTACTCAGCTCAGCATTTTGCTTGATGTAACCCAGACAGCATATTAAAAAGCAGAGATATCACTTTGCCGACCAAGGTCCATATAGTCAAAGCTATGGTTTTTCCAGTAGTCATGTACAGATGTGAGAGTTGGCCCATAAAGAAGACTGAGTGCTAAAGAATTGATGCTTTTGATTTGTGGTGCTGGAGAAGACTCTTGAGGGTCCCTTGGACAGCACAATCAAATCAGTCAGTCTTAAAGGAAATCAACCCTGGATATTCAACTGAAAGGACTGATGCTTAAGCTGAAGCTCCAATACTTTTGCCACCTGATGTAAAGAGCTGACTCATTGGAAAAGACCCTGATGCTGAGAAACATTGAGAGCAGGAATAAAAGGGGGTGACAGAATGAGATGGTTGGATTGCATCATTAACTCAGTGGACTTGAGTTGGGGCAAACTCTGGGTGATAGTGCAGGGCAGGGAAGCCTGGGGTATTGCAGTCCATGCAGTTGCAGAGTCAGACACACCTTAGTGGCTGAACAACAGCAAACCATATTGTGTTATATCCCTGTGACTTTTTCTAGGAATTTTTTTTCCTCAAGAGAAATTCTGATCACATCATGCTTATTGTAAGTCTCGTTTTTTTTTTGTTTTTGCACTTGATTCTTGAGCAATGCAGGAGTTAGAGGTGCTCACCCTCTGTGCAGTTAGAAATCTGTGTATAGCTTCTAGTTGGCCCTCTGTATACATGGTTTCTCCCTATCTGGATTTAATTAACCATGGATAGTGTAGAACTGTAGTATTAATTGTTGAAAAAAATCTGCATTTAAATGGATCCATATAGTTCAAACTCATTTTGTTCAAGGGTCAAGTATATTTCCAATTTGATTTATCAAAGTAAAACTCCATCCTAGTCATTTTAATTTGAAACATGGAAGTGACTGAGTCTACGTTTGGATTATTGCAGTTTTTGGATTGTGTACTCTTGTAGGACAACCTTCATCTAAGTGTAATCTTCAGTTAAAAGGAAAGGAGACATTTTGGTACTGCTCTAGGACCTTTTTTGGCTATTTAATCTCTCTAAGCTTAATAATTCTGAAAATGATTTAAACTAGCAAGTTCTACTGTCTCTAAGAGTATCTTATTTAATGATTACACTTTACCAGCGTTCAACTTTCTGTAAAAGTTACTTGATTTCTGTTTTTCTTTTTCCCTCTAGTGCATTCCACTCTTCGTTCAACTTGTTTTGGAGCGATTAACCCGAGGGGTCAAAACTAGTGAGCTTCGTACTATGTGTCTTCAGGTTGCAATTGCTGCCTTGTACTACAACCCTGATTTGCTGCTGCATACTTTAGAACGAATTCAGTTGCCTCACAACCCTGGACCTGTAACTGTACAATTTATAAATCAGTGGATGAATGATACAGATTGTTTTCTTGGGTCTGTGTCTTTTTCATTTTACACTGCATTTCTTTTCTTGGAAAGTTGACTTGTAATATGCATGTATGATAGCATATTGAAAGATAGTTTTTATGTCTAAGGATTTTTTAATGTATTGTTAATATAATATTAAATTTTTAGAGAATTAAGAATGTGTTTCAGGAGTATAATCTAGTGGAAAAAAACACAGACTCTGAAAATTAGGTTTATTACCCTTCCTCACTTGTTTTTGACTTATGTGTATTGTTATATGTCTTGGCAACCAGAATTAAGTGTCTCCTTGGGTTCCTTGACTTTAAGTGTCTGTGGGTAACAACACTCTAAATGGAGTCATGTTTCTAAGGAAAGTACTAGTCTGGTAAAAATATGAAAACCTCAAGGAAGCCTGTTCTCAAATGTGAAATCAGAGGATTGTTAGCTATAGTCCAGGTCCTATCCTGGTAGGAGAGTTCGGCTTTGTGTGAAACATTCTCCGGCTTTCCAACACAGGAAAAGTGAGATCCTAAGTCATAGTTATATATCCACCTTAGGTGACCCGATACATATAAGTGACCCTGTCAAGTTAGAATTTGAGAGACTGCTGATTAATTTAGAAACAACTAGTGTTCTTTTTACATCTTGCAAGATATTATTTAGAAAAATTTACTGAGGGGGAAATAATTCCAGCAGGAGTAGTTAGAATATTACCAAGTGGTGGGGAGATGGTACAGGCCTGAATTAGGATGGTGGAAAAGGAATAGGGAAACATACTCAAAAGCTGCTATGTGTATTCTTATNTTTTCCCCAAGAAGAAAGTGTCTTAATTTCATGGCTTCAGTCACTGTCTGCAGTGATTTTATAACCCAAGAAAATAAAATCTGTCACTGTTTCCACTTCTTCCCCATCTGTTTGCCAGGAAGTGATGGGACTGCATGCCATGATCTTAGTTTTTTGAATGTTGGGTTTTAAGCCAGCTCTTTGACTCACCCCTTTCACTCTGATCAAGAGGCTCTTTAGTTCCTCTTCACTTTCTGCCATTAGAGTGGTATCATCTGCATAGGTGAGATTGTTGATATTTATCCTGGTAATCTTGATTCTAGCTTGTGAGTTACTCAGCTCAGCATTTTGCTTGATGTAACCCAGACAGCATATTAAAAAGCAGAGATATCACTTTGCCGACCAAGGTCCATATAGTCAAAGCTATGGTTTTTCCAGTAGTCATGTACAGATGTGAGAGTTGGCCCATAAAGAAGACTGAGTGCTAAAGAATTGATGCTTTTGATTTGTGGTGCTGGAGAAGACTCTTGAGGGTCCCTTGGACAGCACAATCAAATCAGTCAGTCTTAAAGGAAATCAACCCTGGATATTCAACTGAAAGGACTGATGCTTAAGCTGAAGCTCCAATACTTTTGCCACCTGATGTAAAGAGCTGACTCATTGGAAAAGACCCTGATGCTGAGAAACATTGAGAGCAGGAATAAAAGGGGGTGACAGAATGAGATGGTTGGATTGCATCATTAACTCAGTGGACTTGAGTTGGGGCAAACTCTGGGTGATAGTGCAGGGCAGGGAAGCCTGGGGTATTGCAGTCCATGCAGTTGCAGAGTCAGACACACCTTAGTGGCTGAACAACAGCAAACCATATTGTGTTATATCCCTGTGACTTTTTCTAGGAATTTTTTTTCCTCAAGAGAAATTCTGATCACATCATGCTTATTGTAAGTCTCGTTTTTTTTTTGTTTTTGCACTTGATTCTTGAGCAATGCAGGAGTTAGAGGTGCTCACCCTCTGTGCAGTTAGAAATCTGTGTATAGCTTCTAGTTGGCCCTCTGTATACATGGTTTCTCCCTATCTGGATTTAATTAACCATGGATAGTGTAGAACTGTAGTATTAATTGTTGAAAAAAATCTGCATTTAAATGGATCCATATAGTTCAAACTCATTTTGTTCAAGGGTCAAGTATATTTCCAATTTGATTTATCAAAGTAAAACTCCATCCTAGTCATTTTAATTTGAAACATGGAAGTGACTGAGTCTACGTTTGGATTATTGCAGTTTTTGGATTGTGTACTCTTGTAGGACAACCTTCATCTAAGTGTAATCTTCAGTTAAAAGGAAAGGAGACATTTTGGTACTGCTCTAGGACCTTTTTTGGCTATTTAATCTCTCTAAGCTTAATAATTCTGAAAATGATTTAAACTAGCAAGTTCTACTGTCTCTAAGAGTATCTTATTTAATGATTACACTTTACCAGCGTTCAACTTTCTGTAAAAGTTACTTGATTTCTGTTTTTCTTTTTCCCTCTAGTGCATTCCACTCTTCGTTCAACTTGTTTTGGAGCGATTAACCCGAGGGGTCAAAACTAGTGAGCTTCGTACTATGTGTCTTCAGGTTGCAATTGCTGCCTTGTACTACAACCCTGATTTGCTGCTGCATACTTTAGAACGAATTCAGTTGCCTCACAACCCTGGACCTGTAACTGTACAATTTATAAATCAGTGGATGAATGATACAGATTGTTTTCTTGGGTCTGTGTCTTTTTCATTTTACACTGCATTTCTTTTCTTGGAAAGTTGACTTGTAATATGCATGTATGATAGCATATTGAAAGATAGTTTTTATGTCTAAGGATTTTTTAATGTATTGTTAATATAATATTAAATTTTTAGAGAATTAAGAATGTGTTTCAGGAGTATAATCTAGTGGAAAAAAACACAGACTCTGAAAATTAGGTTTATTACCCTTCCTCACTTGTTTTTGACTTATGTGTATTGTTATATGTCTTGGCAACCAGAATTAAGTGTCTCCTTGGGTTCCTTGACTTTAAGTGTCTGTGGGTAACAACACTCTAAATGGAGTCATGTTTCTAAGGAAAGTACTAGTCTGGTAAAAATATGAAAACCTCAAGGAAGCCTGTTCTCAAATGTGAAATCAGAGGATTGTTAGCTATAGTCCAGGTCCTATCCTGGTAGGAGAGTTCGGCTTTGTGTGAAACATTCTCCGGCTTTCCAACACAGGAAAAGTGAGATCCTAAGTCATAGTTATATATCCACCTTAGGTGACCCGATACATATAAGTGACCCTGTCAAGTTAGAATTTGAGAGACTGCTGATTAATTTAGAAACAACTAGTGTTCTTTTTACATCTTGCAAGATATTATTTAGAAAAATTTACTGAGGGGGAAATAATTCCAGCAGGAGTAGTTAGAATATTACCAAGTGGTGGGGAGATGGTACAGGCCTGAATTAGGATGGTGGAAAAGGAATAGGGAAACATACTCAAAAGCTGCTATGTGTATTCTTATTTTTCTACATATAGGAGACTAGAATTTGTCCCAGATTTAGATTTCTTACTAATACTTTGAAAGGAAGAGCATACTTTAGGAAGAAATTGTACTTAGTTATATCTGACAAAGGTTTACAGAGTAGAGATTTAGTCATTCAGTTATATAGTTGTTGCTTAGTCGCTTAGTCATGTCCAGCTCTTTTGCAACCCCATGGACTGTAGCCTGTCAGACTCCTCTGTCCCTGGGATTTCCCAGATAAGAAAATTGAAGTGGGTTGCCATTTCCTTCTCCAGGGGATCTTCTTGACCCAGGGATTGAACCCACTTCTGCATTGGCAGGCAGATTCTGTACCACTGAGTCACCAAGGAAGCCCAGTTATATAGTTAGTAGCATCTATAAGCCGGAGAAGGCAATGGCACCCCACTCCAGTACTCTTGCTTGGAAACTCCTATAAACAGAGGAGCCTGGTGGGCTGCAGTCCATGGGGTCACAAAGAGTCGGATACGACTGAGCGACTTCACTTTCACTTTTCACTTTCATGCATTGGAGAAGGAAATGGCAACCCACTCCACTGTTCTTGCCTGGAGAATCCCAGGGACGGGGGAGCCTGGTGGGCTGCCATCTATGGGGTCGCACAGAGTCGGACACGACTGAAATGACTTAGCAGCAGCAGCAGCAGCATCTATAAGCAATTTTCCAAAAATAGAAGCTGTCTCAGCAGTTATATAGATTGGGCATGTGTGGATTGTGCTTCCCTTGAATTATTGAGCCCCACTCAATAATCACCTTTTGTACTGTAATCCATTTGACCCTTGGTGTACACTACTAGGTAGAGGCTACATCAATGAGAAAGTCATCAGGTCAAGCACAGTACCTATTATAGAATACTACTTTGGCATTAGCAACTTGAATCAAGCAATGGAAATAATGAAGAATAACAGAAGCTATGTTTGTTGTTCAGTTCAGTTCAGTCGCAGTCGTGTGCGACTCTTTGCAACCCCATGAATTGCAGCACACCAGGCCTCCCTGTCCATCACCGATTCCTTGAGTTCACTCAGACTCATGTCCATCGAGTCAGTGATGCCATACAGCCATCTCATCCTCTGTCATCCCCTTCTCTTCCTGCCCCCAATCCCTCCCAGCATCAGAGCCTTTTCCGATGAGTCAACTCTTCGCATGAGGTGGCCAAAGTACTGGAGTTTCAGCTTCAGCATCATTCCCTCCAAAGAAATCCCAGGGCTGATCTCCTTCAGAATGGACTGGTTGGATCCCCTTGCAGCCCAAGGGACTCTCAAGAGCCTTCTCCAATATTTGTTGTTAGGTTTGTTGTATATTGAGGAGCGCATGGTATATATTGGAGCTTTCTTGGTGGCTCAGACAGTAAAGAATCTGCCTGCAATGTGGGAGACCAGCTTTTGATCCCTAGGTCAGGAAGATCCCCTGGAAAAGGGAATGGCTACCCATTCCAGTATTCTTGCCTGGAGAATCCCATGAACAGAGTAACCTAGTGGGCTACAGTCCATGGGGTCTGAAAGAGTTGGACATGTTTGAGTGACTAACACTTTTCACTTTTTTTGTTGTATATTTGATTTTGAATTACTGCCAGTAAATTTTTTTGTTCATGCCTGTGTGAATGTTACACTAATACAGTAACCTTTTCATTCTTAATATTTTTAGTTTTAAACAATTTAGAAGCATTCATGTAAAAATCTTTGTAATGTATATTGTATATTTGCTAAATCGCTTCAGTTATGTCTGACTGTGTGCGACCCTATGGATTGTAGCCTGCTAGGCTCCTCTGTTCATTGAATTCTCCAGGCAAGAATACTGGAAGGGGTTTCCATCCCCTTCTCCAGGTGATCTTCTGAACCCAGGGACTGAACCCGGGAATCTTATGTCTCCTGCATTGGTAGGTGAGCTCTTTACCACTAGCTCCACCGTTGGTCAAACTTTTTTTCCCTCAGAATTCAGTTTTCCTTATTTTATTAGCACAGGACATTTAATAGATTTACTTGCAGCTATTAAGTTCAGCAGAGCTTTCCAGGTGGTGCAATGGTAAAGAATCCACCTGCCAGTGCAGGAGGCACAGGAGACCTGGGTTCCATCAGGGGGTTGGGGAGATCCTCTGAAGCAGGAAATGGCTACCTACTCCAGTATTTTTGGCTGGAACGTTCCATGGACAGAGGAGCCTGGCAGGCTTCAGTCCGTGGGATCTGAAAGGATAGGGCATGGCTGAGTAACTGAGCATGCCCACATTAAGTTCAGCTTATTAGACGTTGAGATTTTTAGACTAGCTTTTGGCACCTGGGGGGGTTAGTATACAGTATAGTGTACCTTGTAGACCAGTGCAATGAATCAAAGTCTAAGGGACTTCAATTTTTTCACTGGATAGGAATTTTATGCTGTTATATACAGGTATTCTTACTTAATAAAACTTGTTTTGTAAAGGCCCAGTTGCAGCATTTGTATTAATCATAAATTGATATTACAGCAAGATTCATCATATCAACTGCAGGCTCCCATAGGTCTCTGGTGATGATAATTGGTTTGCAAAACTTGATTTACATAGGAATTCATATAGAACAAAGTAGTTTTCCCTCTGTGTAGCTCCAGTGAATGAATCTTAGAGCACAACTTGGATGTTCCTTTTTGTAATTTCTTCAGAAATTTTTCTTATTTCTCATGTGCACACTTTTTCCCCCTTTTATGATTTGTAGGCATCATGATCGGAAGATGTGTATAATAGGACTGAGTATCCTTTTGGAATTGCAAAATCGACCTCCTGCAGTAGATGCTGTGGTGGGACAGATTGTGCCCTCAATTCTTTTCCTTTTCCTTGGATTAAAGCAGGTCTGTGCTACCAGACAACTGGTAAACCGGGAAGATCACTCAAAAGCAGATAAAGCCAATATAGAAGAAAATGGTAAAGTGTTCTAATTGCAGTGAATGCTAGATCTGATTTTTTTTGAGTATGTGTTTTCTTTGAGTTTTAGTCTATTTAGAAACATTGAATAGATTTACATTTCTTGGCCTGCTACATGTTTAAGAAATATTTTGAGTTTGATTGAATTATAGTAGTCCCTTCTTACCACAATTTTGGTTTTATGATTTCAGTGGTCTAAAAATAATGTTAAATGGAAAATTCCAGAAATAAACAGTTCATAACTTTATTTATCTATTTCCCATTGAAGTATAGTTGATCTATAATATTATATTATTGGTTATACATTTAGGTCTTTAGTTTCAGATCCACAGCATATATAATGATTCACTGTTTTTATAGATTACACTGTTTAAAGTTATTAATTAACATATTCCCTGTGCTGTTCAGTATATCCTTGTAGCTTATTTTTTTAAAACTTAATAGTTTGTACCTTTTAATCTCCTACTCTTGGCCCTCCACTTCTCCCTTCCTAATGGTAACTACTAGTTATTTCTCTGTATCTGTGAGTCTGTTTTATATTTGTTTCTTTCATTTTTTATATTCCACATTTAAATGTGACATGTAGAACTTGTCTTTCTCCGTTTGACTTACTTCATTAAGCATAATATCCTTTAGGTCTGTCCCATTTTGTTCCAAATGGCAAGATGTCATTCTTTGTTTATAGCTGAGTACTAATCCACTGTATATCTCACCACATCTTCCTTATCCATTCATTTGTTGATGGACATTTGCATTGCTTCCTTATATTGGCTATTGTAAATAATGCTGCTGTGAACATTGGGGGGTGTGGATATCTTTTTGAGTTATTTTTTAATATATGTATATATACCTAGGAGTGAAATTGCTGTATCATATTTTTAGTTTTTTGAGAAACATTTCATACAGTTTTCCATAATGGTTGTACCAGTTTACATTCCCACCAACAGTATGCAAGGGTTCTCTTTTCTATCCTTGCCAACATTTGTTTATTTGTTGATAGCCATTCTTACTGAGAGGGGTGAGATGATATCTCATTGTGATTTTGAGTTGCATTTCTCTAGTGATTAGCCATGTTTAATATCTTTTATGCCTATTCAAGTCTTCTGCTCATTTTTTAATTGGGTCAGTCGGCTTTTTGACATTGAGTTGTATGAGCTATTTATATATTTTGAGTATTAACCCCTATCATATTATATCATTTCTTGCACTTATTGGCTGTCTTTTCATTTTATCAATGATTTTCTTTGATGCCCCAAAACTTTTAAGTTTAACTTGTGTCCTTTGCTTTAGGAGACAGAACCCCCAAAATATTTCTGCAATTTATATCAAAGAGTGTTCTATTTTTCTGCTAGTAGTTTTATGGTTTCTGATTATACATTTAGGTCTTTAGTCCATTTTGAGTTTATTTTTATCTATGATGTGAGAAAATGTTCTAATTTCATTCTTTTACATTAGCTGTCCAGTTTTCCCAAGATGCTTATTATTGAAGAAACAGATATTTTCCATTGTGTATTCTTGCTTCTTTTGTGGTAGGTGAATCAACTCCAAATGTAGAAGTCTATTTCTGGGCTTTTAATTCTTTCTCATTGATCTTTGTGTGCCATTACCATACTGTTTTGATTACTGTAGCTTTATAGGATAGTCTGAAATTAAAGCACATGATACCTCCAACCCTGTTCTTTTTCATCAAGGTTGCTTTGACAGTTCAGGGTTTTTTGTGGTTCCATATAAATTTTAGGACGATTTGTTCTAATTCTGTGGAGGGTGTCATGGGTATTTTGATAGGCATTAAATCTATAGATTGCTTTGGTAGTATGGATAGTTTAACAATATTAACTCTTCCAATCCATAAACACAGGATATCCTTCCATTTTTTGGTATTTTCTTCCATTCCTTCTTCATTGTTTTATAATTTGTAGAATATAGGTCTTTTCACTTCCCTCAGTTAAGTTCATTCATAAGTATTTAATTTTCTTCAATATGATTTTAAATAAATTTGTTTTCTTGATTTCTCTTTCTGCAACTTTGCTGAATTCATTTATTAGTTCTAAAAGCTTTTTGGTGGAGACTTTATGTTTTCTATATATAGTATTATGGCATATGAAAATAGTGACAGTTTTACTTCCCTTCCAATTTGGATTCCTTTATTTCTTATTTCGTTTTCTTGTCTGATTGCCATGGCTCACCTCCCAATAGTATGTTAAATAGAAGTGGCAAGAGTGGGCATCCTTACCTTGTTCCTGAATTTAGAGGAAAATCTTTCAGCTTTCACTGTAGCATATGATGTTAGCTGTGGGTTGGCTATAAACAGCCTTTATTATGTTGAGATATGTTCTCTCCATACCTACTTCAATGAGAATTTTTGTCATGAATGGATGTTGAATTTTGTCAAGTGCTTTTTGGTAGATATTATGATCATCATGTGATTTTATTCTTTTTTTATGTGGTGTATCACATTGATTGGTGGATATTGATTCATCTTTGCATTTCTGGAATAAATCCCACTGGATTGTTGTGTATGATCCTTCTTATAAGATGTTGAATTTGGTTTTGCTAATAATTCTGTTGAGGATTTTTGCATTGATATTCATCAGAAATATTAGCCTATAATTCTCTTTCTCTGTTTTTTGGTAGTGTCTTTGCTTTTGGTGGCCCTGTGGAATGAATTTGGGAGTATTCTCCCCTCTTCGGCTTTTTGGAATAGTTTGAGGACAGGTATTAGCTTTTCTTTATACATTTGGAGGAGTTTTCATGTTAAGCCATCCAATCATGGACTTCTTTTTGCTTGGAGTTTTTTGATTATGAATTCAATTTACTAGAGTGACCTCTTTATTCAGATTGTCTATTTCTTCCTTATTCAATTTTGGAAGGTTGTATATCTCTAGAAATGTTTCCATTCCTTCTTGATTGTTCAGTTTGTTGGCTTATAACTATTTGTAGGATTCACTTATGATTTTTTTGGTATCTCTGTGACATTAGTTGCAGTTTCTTTTATTTCTTGTTTTATTTATTTGAGTCCTCTTTTTTTTTCCCCTCACTACAGGGTTATACATTTGGCTTATTTTTCAAAAAACAGTTCTTGATCTTTTCTACCTGTTTTTTTTTTTTTTTTGGTCTATTTTATTTATTTCCCCTCTAAACTTTATTATTTCTTTCTTCTGACTTTGGGCCTTGTTTGTTCTTTTTTTATTCTTTTAGATGGTAGGTTAGGCTGTTTATTTGACATTTTTCTTGTTTCTTGAGGTAAACCTAAATTTTGCAGTGTTTGTAAATTTGGAAAGTTGTGTTTTTGTTTTCATTTGTCTCAGGGTATTTTCTGATTTCTTTTATGATTTTTTTCCTTCATCCATTGGTGTTTTAGTAGCATGTTGTTTAGTCTTCAAGTGTTTGTGTTTTTCATTTTTCTACCTGTGATTGATTTCTAGTTTCATAGTGTGGTTTGAAAAAACGCTTAATATAATTTCTATCCCTTTACATTTGGTGAGACTTATTTTGTGGCCTAGAATGTGTTCTGTCCTGGAGAACATTCCATGTGCACTTGGAAAAAATGTGTATTCTGCCATTTGGGGATGTAATGTCCTGTAGATATCTGTTAAGTTCAACTGGTCTAATGTTCACTTAGACACATTAGGAAAACCACCAAACTACGTTACCATCTGTGTGTGTCTTTAACCCTGAAATTAGTTTGTTCAAGCAATCAGAATTTTTTTTTTCCAGTATGTTGCACTCTTTCTAATTTCTTACTTTGATCTCTCTTGGTTTATAATTATTAAGACTTGAGGGAAGATTTTTTAGTAATATCCCAGACTTTCTTATTGAATTTCCTACTTAAGTGTATGATGATTAACCAACAAAGGTATCTCTTGCTGTCTTGTTATTATCCTTTATATATAGTTTTTTTGTGTGTGTATGTGGTAAAAACTATGGTTTCTTGCCTTATCCCTGAAATTATTTTGCAGCTTAATCCAAGTGCTTCAGTATGGTATGTTTTATAGAACTAGGTTTAGATTAATAATGCCTGGTTTAAGTGTACTCCAGGTTTTTCCTCTTAGATTGATTTTTGCCTTGCATTTACTATCTTCCAGTTATTTACAGTACTGGTCTGTCTGGAACAGACAGGTCCTGAAAATAGAAACTCAGTCTATGAAGATACACAGTTCAGCTGTCAACTTTTAAACCCATGTGTAGCTAATTATTTTTCCTTGATATTTCTAAACTTTTCTGTTTCTATTAGCGGAAATGACCTCTTCATTTGAGCATTTCCAAGCAATTGGTGATTATTAATATCTTAGTTAATTGTTAAGAGACTCACATTCTCAGTGGGAGGTCATTGTTGTTTGAAACACATGCACTGAGTACACAATCATTTTATGTCTTTTTTTAACAAAAAGGTTAATTTGGGAATCTGTGGCTAAATGATATTTTTATGTTAATGGATGTGAAGCAGCCATTGTTAAACAATAGTAATAGTTCATCTAGATCACAGATTTAGAGATAGTTAGAAATTGTTTTAAATGAGGAAGATAAAGGCATTTTCAATTTAGCAAGCTATAGTAAAGGTAAGGTTTATTTTTATTTTACATAAAATTATTTGGTAGTTTTTCCATTTCTAGAAGCTCACTTTATAATTTTTGTCTTCATTTGGATTGATCTTTTGTCCTTATGTGATTTGATTACTTTTGAATGAATAATGGGTCTGCAGAAGAGATTTCAAGTGATGAAGAGGAGACTAATGTAACTGCTCAAGCAATGCAGTCAAACAGTGGAAGAGGTGCCGATGAGGAGGAAGATGATGATGACTGGGATGAAGAAGTGTTGGAAGAAACTGCTCTTGAGGGATTCAGTACTCCGCTGGACCTTGACAATAGTGTGGATGAATATCAATTTTTTACACAAGCTTTACTGAGTATGTTGTTACTCCCTGAATCATCAGATGTGTTTTTCATTTCCATCTTTTAGATGTTGTTTTGGGGTCTACCCCAGATTAGTTTAGGATTCCCTGTAAAAATTGTATTTATTTTTAATTATAGAAATCCCCAAACATACATAAAATGAGAGCACATAGCATAATGTCAGGGTAAGATTGCAGGACATCCTCATAAAAGTAATTTAAGGCAAGAGTATCTGTATATATTGTTCATCCTCTATGTATAAACAAAGATTTTTATGGAATGAAGTATCTCACATATTTTGCTTAAAAATTGTGGCCATAAACTTATCAGCAATTCACAATCCCCTTGGGAAGGAATGGAGTCCATAAGAGAGTAAATTTTTAACTAGATAAGCAATATACCAATTTTGTACAGCAAAGGACACTAGAAATACAGTTAAAGTACTCATAAAAGATGGAAGAAAATGCTGTCATGTGAGATCCACAGGTTACAGAAACCTGTAAATGAATAAGACCAATAACCTAGTATAAGAATGAGATATATAAATAGAAAACTTATAGAATTAAAAATAAGTAATAAACCAATGAGAATATTTGGAAAATTATTATAAACAAGTTATAATGCAAAGAAATCCCACTATATGGGTTGCTTGATAGTTACATTGTATTTCTACGACAGTATCATAATTTAGCTTATTTCCACTGATGGACATATAGGATATTTCCAGTTTTTTGTTTCTTTGCTGTTATAAAGAAAATTAAATTGAACATCCTTGTTCAGTTTGAACACCAACCCTAAAATATTGTTGTTAATACTAACAAGGTAGTGGTAGCCTAATATACTGGCATTATGTAGTATGCTAGTATGTAGTGTTTATTACAAATGCCATTAATGAATCACCTCTATGCTTTATTGAAAGTTAGTGGGAACAAGAGGTAGAGAGTCCAGGGAATGATATTCCAAAACATATGGAAGATAAAGAGCATAAAGGTGGAAATTGGAATGCAGAGGGTGTGGTCTAAGGCAATTGCTACTGGACCTGGCTGTCCACCATAAGCGACAAAGAAGCTCTTTGGTCTTGGGTGGGATCTCAAGATATGTATTTTGGCTCAGAGATAGGCAACCAACTTTGGCTCAGTCAGCAAATAGGAATCACTGCTTAAGTCTCTGTGAAGTGGTAAAGTTGTACCAAATTGTACCAGCCTTGGATTCTGGACTGAGGTTGTCTTTATCCCATTGTCCATTAGAGTGTTACTGAATATTTTTGTATAAAGAGATGATCTTGGGGATGTGGTAGTTTCTTTCAGGGCTATTATCTATTGATAATTTCCAAAAAGAACTGAAGTGGGCTAGACTTGGGAACCAAGTGTTAGGAAATTGCTTTATGTAAGTAAGGCCCTTGAGAGAAAGGAGGGCATTTGATGAAAAAAAGCATATAGGTGAAAACCATCAAGAAAGAAGCACAGAACTAGATGTGAAGAGGGTATGATAGTGGTTGACTAGGAGACTGGTAGAACTAGTGATGGAAATGGGGAGATCCAAAGAGAGTTTGAGAGGTAAAATGTTAAATTTGGTTATAGTTGTGCTGAGTTTCAGGTGACCTATCCAATGTAAAAGTCCAGGAAGTTTAGGGAACAGTTTTGCCTAAAGGTACAAATTTGAGTTTCTGGTGTAGATGCAGGTAGCATGTGGCATGTGCTGGCAGCATGAGAATTCCTGAGGAAAATGATAACAAGTGAGTAAAGTGTTTCCCATGATCTGGGTTTTAGGGAGCTTTCATAGTTAGTGAAACCCCAAGAAGAGGAGGAGATGGCAAAGGAGGCAGAACTAGGCAAGGGAGAGATTGGTGGTGTTCCAACCCTTCTACAAGGGGCTTCCCTCGTGGCTCAGCTGGTAAAGAATCCACCTGCAATGCGAAGACCTGGGTTTGATCCTTGGGTTGGGAAGATCCCCTGGAGAAGGGAAAGGCTACCCACACCAGTATTCTGGCCTGGAGAATTCCATGGACTATAATATAGTCCATGGGGTCGCAAAGAGTCGGGCATGACGGGACGACTTTCACGTCACTTCAACCTTCCTTTGTAGCCCTATATAGGTTGAGTACTAAAGTGAGTACTCAGGAGTCATCCTTTGTTGGAATAAGTTTTATCACCTATTGTCTGTTATCATTGGATTGTAANATATAGTCCATGGGGTCGCAAAGAGTCGGGCATGACGGGACGACTTTCACGTCACTTCAACCTTCCTTTGTAGCCCTATATAGGTTGAGTACTAAAGTGAGTACTCAGGAGTCATCCTTTGTTGGAATAAGTTTTATCACCTATTGTCTGTTATCATTGGATTGTAACTTGGTTATATCATTAGTTATCTGAAATAATAATTGTCACTGGACTCCCTTATCATTCTTTCTCCCCTGAAACACCCCTGCATTACAACAGCTGTGCAGAATCGGGATGCTGCATGGTATCAACTGCTGATGGCACCGCTCAGTGAGGACCAGAGGAGGGCGCTGCAGGAGGTGTATACGTTGGCGGAGCACCGGAGGACAGTGGCAGGTCAGCCAGCATGAGTTTCTGATTGGAGTGCATGTGTTGGTAGTTAGCCTTTATTTTTACCAGCCTGATAAAATTTTACCAGCCTCTAAAAGTTGTTTTTAGAGGCCAACCTTTCAGGATAATAAGAAATTATCATTATTTTATTATCCTTTTAATCACTTACGATAACTTTGCAAAACACCCTGTTAACATCTGTCTTTAGTAGTGTTCTTATTCACACCTTTATCCTATTTTGGAGCCAAAGATAAGACATAAAGGTGGGATGAATCTTGCTGAAGGAGAGTTAACCAGCTGGGTCACCCACCTAACCATCCAAACAGTGAATCAAAGGTATTTTATGAGTTCTTATAAGGACCTTATATTTCTAGAAATGAAATACTGTCCATTTCTTTTTCTTGGGCTTTATGTAGAAGTTGGTGATTCTTGTTGATTTTCAGTTTTTGAGCTGGAGAAATTATTTTACACAGACGTTATTATGGCCACTTCTGGAAAATTAATGGAAGATTTTGTAATTACAGAAGTATTTTAGTGGAAGACATTATGGAAAAGGAGTCTAGAGTTTAGAACCCTGGTTCTTCTGCACGGACTTTAGACTTCAGTCCTGCCCAGATTCTGTATCGCCTCTCCTGATGGGAGGAGTGTGCCCTTTTAGGAGTAGACACTATGGCTTTGAGCCTTGTCTTTATCTTGCTCAGTTTTAGCAAACAGTTTTTCCAAAACAGGGATTATAATTGCAGTCATTCCTCAGTATCTTCAGAGGGGATTGGTTCCTAGGTCCCCTCAAATACCAAAATCCTAGGATGCTCAAGTTCCTTGTTAAAATGGTGTGGTGCAGTGGGCCCTCTAGATTCTGTGTATCTGTGGGTTACACACCCCCAGACACCTGGACGATGGTACTTACTGACATGGGTTTGTTAAAAGCTAGTGTTCAATTGGGCAGAATACTTAATACCACGATTCACGTTCCTTCACAGTGCTAGCTCTAAAGAATCTGGCTCCTTTGAGGATATTTTCAACTTTGTTACCTTAGATACTCTTCTCTTTTCCCTGCTTTCTTTTGCAAATTCTAGAGGCAAAGAAGAAGATTGAACAACAGGGAGGCTTCACTTTTGAAAACAAAGGAGTCCTCTCTGCATTTAATTTTGGGACTATGCCTACCAACAACTGAAAGAAGGAACATCAACTGACCAAACATCATTGTTACGTTGGCCGTTGGCCGGAAGGAGAGGGTCAGCAGAGCTGGGGAAGGGCTGCTGTTTGCGCCACGTGCTGTGCCAGTTACCGGCTTGGCATCCGGCAGCACCTTTCTCTGCCCCTGTGTCCCCTTTGATCTTTCTCACCCTGAAATATATATTTTAAGCAGCTACTGTAATGTATGAAATTAAAGAAAAACAAAATCATAGGACTGAAAAGGACAAAGCATATGCTCCAAAGGATGAACGACCAAGGTGGATTTAGAGGATTGGATGGAATTGCACGTCTCAGGTTTTGCCATGCAGAATCAATGGATTTATGCGAATAACAGTGCCTTCTGTTGTACATGAATTATCTGAAAAAAAATTTTTTTTGAGTGTGTTGCAATTTTTTTTAAAGCATAAAACATATTTCTAGATAAATGTAAACCTTGGCTATATATTGATTTATTCTGTATTTTACTATGTGAATTTCCTGTTAGACAGTTAGCTACAAGTCACTCTGGTTTCAAAATCATCACTGCTCCCCTTGATCCCCCTGCTGCTGGGGGCTTTCTTCAGGGGTCGTACAATATGCACTGGCTCTGGTTTTTCATAATGTGTTTTTTCCTAAAGATGTGGCTTTCCTAAGAAGTGTCTTATTCTCTCTTCTGTCATATTTTTCAGCCCTGAAAGGCGTAGTATTTCTTTTGAATCAATCTATATGAGTATTGATTTCATTCATAACCTAGTAAGTTCAGGACTCAAAAATTTCTTGGCAGCAAGTGGCAGGGACTCCTCAGTCACTGGAATTAACAGTAAGTCCGAGTATTTTCTGAACCATGTACTTAATTATGCAGTTAATTGATAATTATGCTAAAGCACATTGAACTTCTAAGAGAAAGGTGCTGCACAAGCATGCTGTCTTTCTGGATGGGGGCTTGCATTGTCAATAACTTATCATTCCAGCTGTGTTGGACCTGGGTCCAAAACATTTTGTAACAGTATTTTTTATCTAGGAAAAAGACCCAAGTAAATCTAACTTCTTGCTTTCTCACACATCTGACTTTTTTCCTATCTAATCTGAACTGAATCTGTTTTTATTTTAGCTCAGATTGGCTTCTTCTATTTTTCAGGGGTTGGGATATTGGTCACTCTTACATTGTAATGATGCAAGATAGCCCATGAGAACTATTACAGATAGAGGTTACAGCTGTTTTTCTGAACTGATTCAGTGCCAGAACATGGGTCATAGTGTTTTCATTCTGTAAAGTGAAAATGGATTTTCAGAACTTAATATATTTCTGGATATGATACAGTTGTCCTTTTTTATGAAATGTTTTCAGCTTATATTTTCCATCAGTGACTGGAGGAATTTCCTCCAGGTGCTTTCTAGATTACCATCCCTTGTTAATATGAACTCTTTAGAATTTTAGGTTATTTAAGTAGATTTTACAGAAGTAGCCCAAGGAGCCATGAGTTTCAGTTAAATGATCCCCTGCTTTCCTCTGCCCCACTCTTCCCAAGGCACTGATACTGAGTGTGCCACCTGGGAGTTAGAAAGATGGCACTGGGGGAAATTGTTAACATCTTAAGCTTTGAAACTCTTCTTATTCTCCTGAAGTCCCAAATGGTTTAATTTTAACATAATATGCCTTCACACTGGATTGTAAAAGGCATGTGATTTTACTTTTGTGATGTATTGTCTCCTGCAGTATTAAAGGGAAAGAAGTGTTAATGTGTATCATCCTATCTTTGTTTTGAAGCCAGGGTAGTTGTACAGTTTTGTTACCAGCAGTGCTAACCTGAATGTGATCTGATAACCTTGGAAATGCAGGAACTCATATGAATGTAAAATAAAATGGTGGGCTGATTCCCAGGATCCTGAACTCCTCTGTGTGAAATATTTTCTGAAACACCCACCAGGATGTTTTCCTGACTCCTGGGGACCTGAAGGAAGGTGGGCATAGGTTGGGGAGGATAACAAGGGCTCATCAGAAACAGCTAAACAGTGGGGAGTATTTGGGGACAAGAGCCCGTCTTATAAACCAAGGTGTCCAAATGAGAACTGCAGATACTCTGAAAAAGCAAGATCATTCAACCACATTAGGACCCTGAGGAAAAGGAAGAGATGCCTGTGGCAGAGCCATTTTCTGCTGTATATGTGCGTGCTTAGTCATGTCTGACTCTTTGCAACCCCATGGAGTGTCGCCCAGGTTCCTCTGTCCATGGGATTTTTCAGGCAAGAATACTGGAGTGAGTTACCATTTCCTCCTCTAGGGGATCTTTCTGACTCAGGGATCAAACCCAAGTCTCTTGTGTCTCCTGCATTGGCAGGTGGATGCTTTGCTACTGTGCCACCTGGGAAGCCCCAGGTTTTTATGGGTGGCCATCAAATTAGGAGCAGTTGAAACTGAGTGGAATGGTAAGTGCTGGCCTTTTGATTCTCAAATATTCACCTAGCATGACAGTAAGCTAGCTTCTCCTCCCTACCTCTGATTTATGTTAAGACTATCCTGAACCAGTAAATTGTTAATCTGTGAAAATTACAAAGAAAGAAAACAAATTAGGTTATTTGTTTAATATAGTGAATTACAGTCCAATCTTCTGTTCAACAGTGGAGGTTGAAAATTGCAATACATTTATGGAGGAAATCAAAGGAAACTTCTCCATGTGATCAGAGGCCGCCAGTTTTGTGTGTATGTGTGCACATGTGTGCACACACGTTTCATCTTTAAAAAAAAAATCAGATAAGTCTTAAATGGAAATCTATCCTGCTCCTGTTTCACTCTCTCCACTGAGATCAATGTACAAGTGAGTTGGAAACATCTCAGGCAGTCCATTGTGTGACTAAGACCACAAAGTCAGTGAATGAAGGGTTGGGCTGTATTTTTAAGAAGCACAAACACCAGTGCAACCATGGCCAATTCTGTAGCCAGGAGAGAGGTTGTGTATGCAGTGGTGGGTTGAGTGGCAAGAGAGTCTAGGGCAGACAGCAGTGTGGCAGAGAGAAGAGAGGGCTGTGTGTGAGAAGGTCTGCAAGACTCATCCATCAAGGGGGAGGTGAGTGAAGGCACATGCCTCCTGCAGAGCACCTGGGAGGAAGTTCACCTTGGAGATCATCCAGTTTGAAAAAAAGTTTCAAGCAGTACGCGGATGCCTCTCAAGAGCTGAGAATCAGAGGCTTCACAAAGGGTCTGGAATATACCTGGAGCTAAGAGCAGTTCAGGCAGGAGTGACCTTAGAGAGCATGCGTGCTTAGTTGCTAAATTGTGTCCAACTCTTTGTGATGCCATGAACTGTAGCCCAGCAGGCTCTCTGTCCATGGAATTTTGCAGGCAAGAATATTGGAGCGGGTTGCCACTTCCTACTCCAGGGATCTTCCTGACCTGGGGTTCTAACCTGCATCTCTTGAGTCTCCTGCATTGGCAGGCGGATTCTTTACCAGCTGAGCCACTGGAGAAGTCCATCATTGGTACCAAGTCCCCACAAAGAAGACTAATAGCTAGACTGGAGATTCAGGGGTGCTTGAAACATCCCACCTAAAATTGAATTATTTCTGTGCCTGGCTGTAGTGCAACAAATATTTATTTGTCATACCTTTCAGCTTCTTGGATCTTATTTCTTTGACCAGAGACTGAACCCAGGCCATGTCAGTGAAAGCACCATGTCCTAACTGCTGGACCACCAGTGAATCCTCAAGCAATTATTTAAAAAAGTTTAATAATCTGATCTCCCCTTTAACCTAGTACCGTTTAAGTGTTCACTCAGTATTTATTTGGTAAAGTTGGGGAGAAATTTTTAAGTAATAGATTTTGTATACAAATAATTTCAAAATAAGAGACTTCTATACATTTATTACACACAGTTTTCCAAGCCAGGTAACCCAATATTGGTCATTCCCAATAACCAAAACTATAAACTCAATTTCTCTATCTTTAGCTTCTTGCAGCTGCTGATAAAAGACAGCTCTCAGCTAGGTGGTGCCAAAATTAGGGGCATTTTCCATATAAAACAATGTTTGACATCATTAGATACCAGCAGGAAGGGTTTATCTTTTCTATTTTGGTGAGAACAAGAAAACTGGTTTTCGTTTCATTAGTTGGTAAATGAGGAGCTGTATTTGGAAACCGTCATCAGCGGAGCCATTTCCTGAGCATCCCAGTGAGGTCAGCCCTCCCGACAGCAGCAGTTCCAGGACACACCCTCTGGCCAGCCACTTTGTGGGGCTGTGGTTGGGCACTTTCACCAGAGATTCCCTGAGGCAGTGACAAGTTAAATAAGCAGATTGTTTACTCTCTCAACAAGCCAGCATCTGACAGGCCTTCATCCTTTCCTTCCAATCAAGTTTTGATGAATATGGTACAGCCCAGATTTTGGATCTAGAGAGCTCTGTGACTCCAGATGGAGTCTACTTGCTGCGGAAGCCAGATTCCACGATAGCCCACAACGAGCATTGATAGCTCTTGGGTTGCTCCCTCTCAGACTGTTCCATAGTTAAACTGTGAGAGCTATAGCATGTAGAAGTTATGGTGTGTCACTTCCAAGATTAGGTTATAAAAATCTGTGACTTACATCTTGGGTGTGTTTTCTCTCTCCCTCTCTCCATGTGCTCTGGTGGGAGCCATGTCGTGAGTGGCCCTATGGTGAAGACCATATGGTGAGGAGCTGAATGAAGCCTGCCACGAGACACAGGCATGAATTAGGAAGTAGATCCTTTAAGCTTGTCAAGTCCAGCGATCACAGACCTCGCTGACAGCTTGACTGTAAGAACCTCATGAGGGACCCTAAATCATAAGCATCCAACCAAGCCACTCCTAGATTCCTGATTCTCAGACACTGAGACAATAAATGATTGTAGACTTTAGCTGTTTGGTGACATTTTGTTATGCTGCTATAAATAACTAATACACTGTTTACAAAAACTCTCCTATACTTTCTACTATGAACAAATAATACACCCTGGATTGCAAGGAAATAGAATGCTGACATCTGCACTAGATATTTTCCAAGATTTCTCCACAGCCCAAGATTCTACAATAGTTTGAAGACTGACTATAATAACTGAATTTTCCTAAAATAGTCTAGATTTTCTACTTTCAAACTGAACTGTATCTAAAAACAGCTATGACAGAACCTGCAGATTAGATTCAGTTTACATCTTGTTTATGGATGTTAGGCATTTGTTCTCAAGTATTATCATTTATTTTAATTTTTAGTCAGCTTTATTGTTTAACGTGAAACTTTCTATAAATAAAAAGGCATGGTGCAGTTTATAGACTATGTTTTTATTGTCATGAAGTATCATTTGAAACCATGACCAAATTAATTTTTTTTGTATTCAGACATTATCTTGAGTTACACTGACCCCATGGGTCGGGTGTACAAACTCATGCAGTCCAGGTAGTTTGTCAGCAGATCACTTTAATATGCATGACGATTTTGCATTGCTGTAAAGCTACTTCTCAGTCTCTTTCAAAAAGATTCACAAGTTTAGATGTGTGTCTCTGCCCTTGGGCTCTATTTTTACTGTGTCCTGTTTATATTCAACTTGGAAATTTGATTTTCAGAGACATCTGTGTTTAGAATTGACTGTGGGGCTTAAACACTAGGACAGAATTGCTCTTGTAATATAATAACACAGGCATTTGCCTCCCTCGGTCTTTTGTTGAGCTGTCACTTGCTGATGGTTATTTGGTGACACTATTATTTTATTCTGCCTTGTGGAGAACTGCTAAATTAGGGTAATGGATTATACTGTCAATCAAGCTTGACAGACCCTCTATGAGAAATTGTAATGGAATGAAAGCAACATGGTCCAATTGTTCTGTGATTAGCAATGTACCTTGATAATTGAAGTACCCCTTCAGTTACTGAATGCTATAAAGTGCATTTCGGTATGGTGGATCTAGCTTCCCACTGCATGCTTCTATAAGATTACGTGTGGTACTCAAGGCAGTTTTTAACCTGTGACACTTTCAAAACAAAGTTTAGATATGTTGTTTAAAAGCATTTGAGTATGTACATATAGTATGTGTGTGTATGTATGTAAATGTCATTGGAGTGACATTTATGGCATTACAATGTATTGAGGAAAAACTTTTCCTCTGCTTTCTTAGGTTCAGTAACTATGGTCTTGAGAATTAACCTAAGAAAAGAAAACAGAAAAAGTACAGTTTTTTATTCATATTCATGTGCATAAGATTTCACAGAAGCAAAACTCAAGTGGTTAGAAAGTTAGAATAACTTCTAAAGTCAACAAACAAGAATATGGGAGTAAGCTGGACCATATGGCCAGCTTCTGCTTTGCCCACGCACACTGGACAAGAAAGTGACAGGCCATCAAACCATCCACCTTCAGCCTGGGGCCACCTTCATTCTCTATCACCAATACCAGGCAGAGAAAGGGTGACTTTTCTTGTTCCTAGAATTCTAAAAGCTATTTTTGCCCACACAAATTTCTTTCTTTTTCTCTCTCTTTTCTTTTTTGGGTCATGCTGAGTGGCTTGAAGAATCTCAGTTTCCCGACCAGGGATTGAATCCAGGTCACGGCAGTGGGAATCTGGAGTCTCAACCACTAGGCCACCAACACCCCGCCCC
>SJYA01000889.1:804631-917711 GCA_006410615.1 Neotragus moschatus
GTCTTCTCCAACACCACAGTTCAAAAGCATCAGTTCTTCGGTGCTCAGCCTTCTTCACAGTCCAACTCTCGCATCCATACATGACTACTGGAAAAACCATAGCCTTGACTAGACGGACCTTAGTCGGCAAAGTAATATCTCTGCTTTTGAACATGCTATCTAGGTTGGTCATAACTTTTCTTTCAAGGAGCAAGCATCTTTTAATTTCATGGCTGTAGTCACCATCTGCAGTGATTTTGGAGCCCAGAAAAATAAAGTCTGACACTGTTTCCACTGTTTCCCTGTCTATTTCCCATGAAGTGATGGGACCGGATGCCATGATCTTCGTTTTCTGAATGTTGAGCTTTAAGTCAACTTTTTCCCTCTCCTCTTTCACTTTCATCAAGAGGCTCTTTAGTTCCTCTTCACTTTCTGCCACAAGGGTGGTGTCATCTGCATATCTGAGGTTATTGATATTTCTCCCAGCAATCTTGATTCCAGCTTGTGTTTCTCCCAGTCCAGCGTTTCTCATGATGTATACTGCATATAAGTTAAAGTAGGAGCATTTTCCTGACATGAATTCCATCATATCCAGATACAGAAATATGCCTTTTATTTTTTGTTGGTTTGATCTCATGTGAACTGAGAGAAATGAAGTAGTGTTCCACTACTCTTTCCATCTGTTTCTCTTTGTGCTTGCAATAGTTTCTGTTTTTATCAACATTGTTGCTACATTGTTTGTTACAGAGGTATTCATAGCTGTTACATTTTCATTTTGGGTTTGTACAGTTTGACACTGTGAAGTGCCTTTATCATTGCTTTTTGGCTTGATTTCTACCTTCTCTAATATTTTATTATACTAACCACTTTCTTTTTGTTTGGCTTTTTCTGGTATTTTTTGTTGCTCATCTTTTTAGCTTTTCTGAATAATTTTGTTTTCAGTGTTACTCTGTATTATAGCCTAGGAATGGGGTTTGTGACCTAGATCTATGAGTCAATCTGAAAATCAATCTTTTTCTTTTATAAGGCAAATTAAACCTACACATATTGGTATGATTCATTTTAGACCTATGATATGTGTAACATTTAAAAAGTCTCTTCTATGCAGCCTCTTTCTTTCTGATAGTGGCTACATAGTTATACCTTTATTTGATACATTTATTCTCTTTGTTTCTTTAGAGTAATATGTAAAATTTTCCTGACATCAGCAGCATTAAGGTTGCCTGTATTCTCTTCTTTCCCTTCATCCCTTTCTCTCCCTCCCACAGTTCTGATAAATCATGTTATCTTTCTTGGTGTTGACTTTTGTACTGTCAAATAGGTTTTACTTCTAAAACTTGAATTTTCAGCTTTAAATATCTCTTGGTTTCTTGGTATTATAAAGCAATCAATGAGTTTATTCTTTTTTCTACTTTCCCTCTTTCCATTAAAAAATTGTTTTTAAGCTGTCAGATCATATACCACATATATTCTCTTCTGTCACTCTATTTTCCCCCCTTTAAAATTTTATATCTGTTGGTAGGTATATTTACTGCCATTGAGAAGTCTTCTAACCAAGGCTTCCTCAATCATCCCTTGGCTGATTACAGTTTTTCCTCTAGTAGTTTCCCTTGGAAGAACATACACGAACATTATTCCCTGAATTCTGGAATGTTCAAGGCAATTTGATAGTATTAACCATTGGAAGGAGTGTGACTAAAAGCTCTGTTTCTGGCAAGAGTATAAATTGGTACAACCACTGGGAAGCAGGTTTGCAACAACTTATCAAGTTAAACATTCACTACTCTATGGCTCAGAAATTTCATGTCTACTCAGGGACAACTCATACACAGATTTTCAGAAGTCACATAGAGGGCTGTTCATAACCAGATTCTTTATAACAGTAAAAATTGAATGACCACCAAAAATCAAGGTAGATTTGTCAGATTTTATACATCAGTCAAAATGAATAATCTATAGTCACATTCAACAGTATAGACAAAATCTTAGCAATGTGCTATATTTTACTAATTCTCATCCTTGTCATTTTAACACCTATAAAATTGTGATATATATTACAATTAGTGGTATGCCATTGTTTAATTAGAAGATATTATTTTTTCTTATTATATAAAATAACACTATCTTACATTTCATGGGGACTTGTATTCAAGGACATATGGTAATAATATGTGACATATTGAAGTGTCAGAAGATTACATTCAATATGGTGCCCTTTGTGTAAGGTTGAAATAACTAAAACAGCAATTTTATTTATGAACATGTATATATAACAATACTATGTGTGTCCAAGGGGACAATAAAAAAGTTAAGATGGTGATTCTTTCTGGTGGGGGAAGTCAAATTGATGAGATATGAAAGAAAGGTATATGAAAGTTACTGTTTGAGTTCTCATGTTGGTTTCCTGGATATTTAGATTATTATTTAACATTTCTTATTTTAAATAATTAACATAAATTATCATAAATCAAATAAATATACGTATAATACATAAGTGACATGTATGGACTAAGAATGAAAATATGCTTTGAGCCAAGAATTCTGACTAGTTTTATACACCCTGAGGTTGAAACTTTATATTAGAAGTAAAATTTGGGTGGTTCATACTGACCTTAAGTGTTAAAACTACCTTCTGACATTGAAAGTTATTTTTGAGTAATCTGACATCTACCATCATCTACATTTTTTTTCCTTTTTCGTAAATGATGTCATATTTTTGCTTGGATTTCCAATGATTTTCTGACTGTTTAAAGATAGTGAATTTACTAAGATATGTCTGTTTTGTTGGAGATGGATTAAATTTTCCTAATACACAGTGTGCTTTTTCAATAGGTAGGCTTAGATCATGTATTTCAGAAATACTTTCTATGGTTATATTTTCAAATATGCATTCTATTCTACCATTTTGACTTTCTTCTTTTGGACTCTGTATGTCTAAGATACACTTTACTTGTCTTCTGAATCTATGGTTTTATCTTTAATCCTGTTGATATTTTTCTCTATTTTGGCTTAATTTTGCTTGCTTTTCTCACTTCTTTCCTGCCTATCTCTAACTGTGCTTTCCATAATATCTATTTTAAATATATATATACATTTTGCTTCAACGTACCTCTCTCTCCTTCCTCCTCCTTTCTTGCGTTATTATTAATCATGTATAATGGACTATTATAATGAAGTGTAAGTGAAGTGAAAGCCGCTTAGTCGTGTCCAACTTTTCGTGATCCCCTTAGACTATACAGTCCATGGAATTCTCCAGCCCAAAATACTGGAGTGGGTAACCTTTCCCTTTTTCAGGGGATCATTCCAAGGCAGGGATTGAACCCAGGTTTCCGGCATTGTAGGTAGATTCTTTACCAGCTGAGCCACCAGGGAGGTCCATTATCATAGTGATTATATCTTTGTTAGTTAGAAGGACATCAATATAGCTATATCATTATTATATTATATAGTTGTCTTTTAAATCAAGTAAGAGAAGAAATAAGTAAAAAATGCGTTTATATTATGTTATACATTTACCTATGTGTGTAGACAGAATAACAACTCCCCAAAGATGTTCATGTCTTAATCCTCAAAACCTGTGATTATGTTAGGTTATATAACAAAGAAAAATTAAGGTTCTAGATAGAATTGAGACTATTCAGCTGCTGACTTTAAGAGAGGGTAGACTATTCTGCATTAGCCCAGTGGATACAATATAATCCCAGTGTTTTTAAAAGTCAAAAAGGGAAACAGAAGAGAAAATCAGAGTGATATGAGAAGGACCCAACCCACCATTTCTGTCTCTTAAGATGTAGGAAGAGAACCACAAGTCAAGGAATTCAGATAGCTTATAGAAGCTGAATGAGAGAACTTAGTGGATTTTCCCCTAGAACTACCAGAAAAGAATGTAGACCAGCTGACACTTTGATTTTAGCCCAGTGAGATCTGTTTTGGGCTTCTAAACTTATGAGATAGTATTTTTGCATCATTTTAGGCTGCTAAGTCTTTGGTAATCTGTTAACTAAAGCCATGACTTCCCTGGTGGCTCAGACAGTAAGACGTCTGCCTACAATGCAGGAGACCCGGGTTCAATCCCTGGGTCAGGAAGATCTCCTGGAGAAGGAAATGGCAACCCACTCCAGTATTCTTGCCTGGAAAATCCCTTGGATGGAGGAACCTGGTAGGCTACAGTCCATGGGGTCGCAAAGAGTCGGACAGGACTGAGACTTTACTTTCTAACTAATGCCATAAGAAACTAACAGACTATGTAATTATCTTTACCATGTTCTTTGCTTTTTCATGTGAATTTATTTGTTTTTTTTTTCAGCCAAGGGTGTGTCTTTTATAATTTACTGTAAAATTAGATCTGCAAGCAACAGTTTCTCTGTCTTTAAAAAATATGGGTATGTCTTTATTTCACCGTCATTTTCGGATAGTTTTACTAGATATGTACTTTTTCTTTGACTTTTTTTTTTTTTTTAAATCTTAGCATTTTGAATATATCATACCACTTTCTTCCGGCCTCCATTGTTGTGATGAAGCTGTTAATCTTACTGAGGGTCCTTTATGGTGAATCACTTTTCTCTTGCTATGTGGAAAAACTTCTTTTTGTCCCTTGGCAGTTTGAATATGATGTGTCTAGGTATGGATCTGTTTGAATTTATCCTACTTAGGGCTTGATGAGCTTCTTGGCTGTGTGGATTAATGTTGTTCATCAAATGTGGAAAGTTTTCGGTTATTACTGTGTGTGTGTGCTAAGGTGCTTTAGTTGTGTCTGACTGTTTGTGACTCCAAGAACTGTAGCCTGCCAGGCTTTTCTGTCCATGGGATTCTCCAGGCATGAATACTGAAATGGGTTGCCATGCCCTCATTCAGGGGATCTTTCTGACCCAGGGACCGAATGCATGTCTCTTATATCTCCTGCATTGGCAGATGGGTTCTTTACCACTAGGATCACTTGGGAAACTTTGTCATTACTATTTAAAATCTTTTTCTGTGCCCTGCTACACTGCCTTTTTCTCTTTAAAAATGGCATCTCTGTGTATGCCCCTCTGAACTTCACCTGGTTCAGTATGGTGTCTTCAGTCTTCTTTTGCACGCCCCTGGTTTCTTCATCCAATGCTGTACCTCCTTGGAAGGTGATCCCTTCATTTTGGCTGATGCTTTTGATATTTCCTACTCCAGATACCCACAGGCACCTTCCATCTTTTTCTCTCTCTCTTCCCCAGCACGTGATGTCTATTCAAAGTCAGTCCTGTCTACAACAGGTCTCATTCAGGGTGAGGTCCTCACCTTCTGGGGGAATATTTTGCTGGTGATTTCTGAGGTCTTTTACTGCTACATCCCTCTGTGTACTCCTTTGCTCTCTCATTTCTGCATTCTGCTCAGCTGTTTTTTTTTTTTTTAAAAACACTTCTATTTCAATTTAGACTTCGTGGGATTTTGTTTTTCCCAGTTGCATGAAAACTGAGTTTGTGGCTTTAAAAACTCTGTTTTCTTTCCTCCTGTGTTTTTTCAAGAGAAGTCATGGGAAGATTCATTAAATGAACACTATAGCTGTACCAAATAGCCCCCATATATGTTAAAAAATTTTCTAGTGTATTTTAAAAATCTATTTACAATGTTCAGAAGACAAGACAAAAACAAAGTTGGCCCAGAGTTTCAGTCAGATGTTGTGTCTGTAATTTTGTTCACTTCAGTGTACAACATTCAAGGGGGTTGGAGTGTGATGTTACAAGAGATTGGTCACATGTCTAAGGTGAATTTTGAGCAGGTTGAGGAAAACCCCTTAACAGGACCTACATCAAATATGAAACTATTATCATTTCTTGGTGAACTCTTCAGTTAATCTTAGAGAAATAAGTCAAAGATGCAAAGAAAGGGAAAAGGCAATGGGATTCTGCAAACAGAATAGAAGATGCAAGTGGAGATGATGTTCTGGGCTAATGAGTGGACAGAAAAAAGGGATTTCTTTCTCTGATTAGACAAGCAAGCACACAGAAGTGAACAAATGGGTTTTTGATGTAAAACATAGTTTCAGGGACTTCTCTGTGGCTCAGTGGTGAAAAATCCATGGGCCAGTGCAAGAGATACAGATTCCATCCCTGTTCCTGGAAGATCCCACATGCCATGGAGCAACTAAGCCCGTGCACCGCAACTGCTGAGCCTGTGCTCTGGAGCTCACATGCTGCAACTACTGAAGACCACATGACCTGATCCCAGGCTCCACAAAAGAGGCCGCCGCAGTGAGAAACCAAGCACTGCATCTAGGGAGTAGCTCCCACTCACTGCAACTAGGGAAAAGCCCACACCTCAATGAAGGCCCAGCACAGCCAAAAATAAATAAATAAATACAATTATTAAAAAAACAGTTTCAGAGCCTTGTGATATTTCCAGAAAACTTTCATTTTACATTTGTAAATCAAGAGCAAGTTATTTCTATTGATATACTTCAGGTTAAGTGGTATCATGTAATTTTTAAAAGTCTTGCTACGTATGTTATCCTGTGTATTTAGCTACTACTCATTTTAACAGGAACTTCCCAGTTGCTGCTAGTGGTACAGAACCTGCCTGCCAGTGCAGGAGATATGAGACTCAGGTTCAATCCCTGGGTCTATAAGATCCCATGGGGAAGGAAATGGCAACCCATTCCAGTATTCTTGCTTGGAGAATCCCATGGAGAGAGGAGCCTGGTGGGCTACAGTCCATAGGGTCACAAAGAGTCAGACATGACTGAAGCAACTAAGCACGCACACACATTTTAACAGAAAAGCCATCAATGACTGGATTATCAACCTCATCATATATGTTATCTTTTCCAAACTCATTGCATTTCTAGTGTTGTATGCATCACCATCCATCAGCTCTGCAAGGCTTGTGCTTTGAAGAAAGAACCAACTAGCCTCTTTAGCAACAAAAATGTCAGGAAGACCTAAAGAGCTTGATATTAGATATACTAATAGAAGCTGGAGGAGATCTGTTTGTGGAAGGGGATACTCTCCATAATCTCCAAATCCCAGCATAGATGGCTGCTTACTAATTTTTGACTGCTGAGTCTAGACATAATAACTCCTGATGAACTCACCCAGACAAGATGGGAAGGCCTACCATGGAATGCTGGGATGGGATACAAGAGAGTGGCAGCAAACGCTGTTTCTGTAATGTGATCTTGCCAGATGGAATGTTTCATCCTAGGTTAAAAGGTCAGTGCTATGATCTCATCTTTTTTTTGCAAACATTGTAATGACTGACTTTATTATAGGGATTAAGATTTATGATTAAAGTGATGTAATGTCAACAATCCTTTTTTAATCCTATATTGATTCAGCAACTGCTTTGTATATGCTTTGTTTTAGTTAAATATGATGCAATAGTTTGTAGACCTCTGAATTCCAACAACAACAATGGACATACTTACAGTGCAGCTGTGGAACTGATAATCTTTCTTTATGACAGTGTTATAGAATGGAGTTATATTGTTACTCTGAATACAACAGGCATGTCTCTTCATTTGTCTACTATATTAAAATATATTTATATTTAAAAATCATGTGTTTTTTGTTTTGAAAACACTTAAACTTTGAATCACAGACCAGATTGTTTCATAATTTTTTTTTTTAGGAAACTTTATATAATGAATAATACAACCCACTGATAATTTATATCAGTATTAAAAAATGATTATTTGGGGGGCTTTTATAATCCCTTATGATAAGTGATGCCTGCATATGAATGCTGCTCTTGAAATGGGTTCAGGTCATTAAAAAAATAATAGCATGTGTGTTTCTCCTCACTTACTGGTTAAATTCTGGATCAACACACTCTGAGTGGCAAAGCTGAGAGAATATAGTGGAGAAATGGTGAGTGGGTGAGAAATAGGGGGAATTAAGATAGATGCTCTGAAGTCCTGTGATGCCTGAAAGGATTTTAGAACAAAAATGTAAAAGCACATGAGGTTGCTAAGTTTACATTGTGCCACACCCTCCTCCCATCCACAACACAAAACACAAGCCTGTATATTTATTACTTACGGAAACAGCACAATAGCAGGGTTACCTGTATCATCTGCCACCTCATCCCCCTCCCACACCTACAGTCCTCTTTTGATAAAAATGAGGGAGGCCAGATATGTTTGTGGGGTTTTGGGCAAAAGCCATGTTCTACAGAGGAACTCCATAGGGAATGGTGACAAACTAATCAATTTGATCCTTTATAATAAATATGGCTTCCATGAGACATGCAGAAATGGAAATTGCATCCCTATGTTTGCTGAGACGTGGGCTGCTGCTCCATGGGGCCTGCCCTCTACCCAAGTCTTTGGGATCAAGAGGGACTGAACAGTCAAGAGGAAGAAGATTACTTGTGAAAATGAACATGCTCCTGAATCTCTGTGAGAGACCCTTGTCACTGAAGGTCACCAGACTTGTCTCTTGTAACTCTGAAAACCACTCTGTACACCAGCAGCTAGGCATCTGCTTTAGGGTCTCTGTCTGTATTCCACGTTTCTTCCCAGACCAGAGAAAGCAGGAAGTTGCAGAAAGAACAAAGAGGACACATTTTGGAGTCCCTGGGTTCAGATTCTTGCCCTTGAGCTCAATATCAGCCACTGTCAGATCATTTAGTTCAGATAATTCAATTACAGTCTGTCCAGATTACCCCACAGAGTTCTTACAAGGGTTCAATAAAATCAGAGTATATCAAACATTAATGTATCGAATGAAGATTTTTAAAAGTTATAAATGATTGTAAATCTCATTCCTTAGCTCACCAAATGTCTTCATTATTGTTTTTTATATATTTTGCCTCCTCTGAGCTACACAGTAAGATGAGGGATCACCAGAATGTACTTAATAAATGCTTGTTCCATGTATGACCACCCTAAAATCATGACCCTTGTAATTCGTTCATGACTGGAGCCATGTTTAGAGAATAGAACAAAGAAAAATTCAAATCACTAACAAATCAAATACAGAACTCTAAGGCAGCTTTTACTAAAATCCCTTTCCCCTCCTGTTCTCTCAGTTCAGTTCAGTCGTTCAGTCGTGTCCGACTTTTTGTGACCCCATGAATCGCAGCATGCCAAGCCTCCCTGTCCATCACCAACTCCAGAGTTCACTCAAACTCACATCCATTGAGTCAGTGATGCCATCCAGTCGTCTCATCCTCTGTCATCCCCTTCTCTTCCTGTCCCCAATCCCTCCCAGCATCAGAGTCTTTTCCAATGAGTCAACTCTTCACATGAGGTGGCCAAAGTATTGGAGTCTCAGCTTCAGCATCAGTCCTTCCAATGAACACCCAGGACTGATCTCCTTTAGACTGAACTGGTTCGATCTCCTTGCAGTCCAACAGACTCTCAAGTCTTCTCCAACACCACAGTTCAAAAGCATCAATTCTTCAGTGCTCAGCTATCTTCACAGTCCAACCTTCACATCCATACATGACTACTGGAAAAACCATAGCCTTGACTAGATGGACCTTTGTTGACAAAGTAATGTCTCTGCTTTTGAATACGCTATCTAGGTTGGTCATAACTTTCCTTCCAAGGAGTAAGCATATTTTAATTTCATGGCTGCAGTCACCATCTGCAGTGATTTGGGAGCCCAGAAAAATAAAGTCTGACACTGTTTCCACTGTTTCCTCATCTATTTCCCATGAAGTGATGGGACTGGATGCCATGATCTTCGTTTTCTCAATGCTGAGCCTTAAGCCAACTTTTTCACTCTCCTCTTTCACCCTCATCAAGAGGCTCTTTAGTTCCTCTTCACTTTCTGCCATAAGGGTGGTGTCATCTGCATATCTGAGGTTATTGATATTTCTCCCAGCAATCTTGATTCCAGCTTGTGCTTCATCCAGCCCAGCATTTCTCATGATGTACCCTGCATAGAAGTTAAATAAGCAGGGTGACAATATACAGCCTTGATGTACTTCTTTTCCTATTTGGAACCAGTCTGTTGTTCCATGTCCAGTTCTAACTATTGCTTCTTGACCTGCACACAGGTTTCTCAAGAGGCAGGTCAAGTAGTCTGGTATTCCCATCTCTTGAAGAATTTTCCACAGTTGATTGTGATCCACACAGTCAAAGGTTTTGGCATAATCAATAAAGCAGAAATAGATATTTTTCTAGAACTCTCTTGCTTTTTCGATGAACCAGCGGATGTTGACAATTTGATCTCTGGTTCCTCTGCGTTTTCTAAAACCAGCTTGAACATCTGGAAGCTCACAGTTCACGTATTGCTGAACTTGGAGAATTTTGAGCATTACTTTACTAGCCTGTGAGATGAGTGCAATTATGCGGTAGTTTGAGCATTCTTTGGCATTGCCTTTCTTTGGGATCGGAATGAAAACTGACTGCTTCCCTTCCTGGGGCCACTGCTGAGTTTCTTATTCTCTAGCAGCCTGCAACTCTCAAGCCTGTCAGTGTCACCCTTCTCCCGCAGAAAACCCTCTCACTCACCTTCCCTGGCCCATCTGTTACTCTCTCTGGTGGTGGTTTAGTTGGTAAGTCATGTCTGGCTCTCTGCAACCCCATTGACTGTAGCCCATCAGGCTCCTGTGTCCGTGTGATTTCCCAGGCAAGAGTATAGCAGTGGCTTGCCACTCCCTTCTCCAGGGGATCTTCTTGAACCAGGGATTAAATCCATGTCTCTTGCTTGGCAGGCAGATTCTTTATCACTGACCCACCAAGAAAGCCTTGTATTCTCTCTAACCCGCCACAAACCTATCTCTCCCACCATTGCACTGGGCCCTCCACACCTCCACATGTGAGATTCCCTAGGGATAGAGGCTCCTTTTTATTCTCATTCTTGTTTTCACTAGACTAAGCCTTTTGTCTTCAACTCTTTTTCCTAATTCTGCCTCCAAGAGACTGAATATTCTTAATCCTGTTCAGAGGAAGAAGTGGGAAAGAACTAAGCAGTGGATGGAATCAGAACTCAATATATTTGGCAGAAAGAAGAGTTGAAACACTCACCATTTTTATCTGACTTTGAAACAGAGCAGGACCCTATGGTCCTTCCCCACATGTCCTCTGTCTGCCTTTTGTATGTGGAAACCTTTGGCCAAATAATAAGTTTATTCAGAGAGATGAGAAATGCTGAAACAAAAGAAAATAGAAAAAGGAGACCAAATAATAATAATGTAGCCATTAAGCATAGTGAACGGCCATTAGTTCCTTCCCAAGGACTATAGATAATGTTCTGAGCCATATCCTGTGGAAAATTAATTACGTGATCACCAGACTGTACCCAAGACATGAACTATAACAATTCCAAGAACTGACCTCAAAGAAATAGAAACAAGTGGACCCTGGAGCTGAAGATTTTTGTTCAGTTGTGAAGTCATGTCTGACTCTTTGTAACCCCATAGACTACAGCACACCATGCTTCCCCGTCCTTCACTATCTCCCAGAGTTTGCACAAACTCATATCCACTGAGTGAATGATGCCATCCAATCATTTCATCCTCTGTGGCCCTCTTCTCCTCCAGCTCTCAGTCTTTCCCAGCATCATGGTCTTTTCCAGTGAGTCAGTTCTTCAGATAGTGGCCAAAGAATTGGAGCTTCAGCTTCAGCATCAGTCTTTCCAATGAATATTCAGGGTTGATTTCCTTTAGGGTTGATTGATTTAATTTCCTTGAAAACATGGAACTCTCAACAATCTTCTCTAGTACCATAATTCAAAGGCATCAGTTCTTTGGTGCTCAGCCTTTTTATGGTCCAACTCTCACATTCGTACATAACTAGTGGAAAAACCATAGCTTTGACTATATAGAACTTTGTCAACAAAGTGATTTCTATGCTTTTTAATACACTGTCTAGGCTTGTCATCATTTTCCTTTCCAGGACCAAGCATCTTTTAATTTCATGGCTGCATTCACCATCCACAGTGATTGTGGAGCCTAAGAAAATTTGTCACTGTTTCCACTTTTTCCCCAGTTATTTGCCATGAAATGATGGGACTGAATGCCATGATTTAGTTTTTTGAATGTTGAATTTTGAGCCAGCATTTTCAGTATCCTCTTTCTCTCTCCTCAAGAGTCTCTTTAGTTACTTTTAGCTTTCTGCCATAACAGTGGTAACATCTGCATATCTGAGGTTGTTGATATTTCTCCCAGCAATCTTAATTCCAGCTTGTGATTCAGCTAGCCTGGCATTTCACATGGTGTACTCTGTGTATAAGTTAAATAATCAGGGTTACAATATACAACCTTGAAGCAGTCCTTTCCCAATTTTCATTGTTTCTTCTGCTATTCTAACTGTTGTTGCTTCTTGACTTACATACAGGTTTCTCAGAAGGCAGGTAAAGTGGTCCGGTATTCCCATCTCTTGAAGAATTTTCTGCAGTTTGTTGTGGTCCACACAGTCAAAGGCTTTAGCATAGTCTATGAAGCAGAAATAGATGTTTTTCTGGAATTCCCTTGCTTTTTCTAAGATCTAGTGGTTGTTGGCAATTTGATATCTGGTTCCTCTGCCTTTTCTAAAGACAGCTTGTTCATCTGAGGTCCTTAGTTCACATACTGCTAAAGCCTAGTTTGAAGAATTTAGAGCATTATCCTGCTAGCATGTGAGGTGAATGCAATTGTGCCATATTTTGAACATTCTTTCACATTTTCTTTCTTTGGAATTAGAATGAAAACTGACCTTTTCCAGTCCCATGGCCACTGCTAAGTTTTCCAAATTTGCTGACATATTGAGTACAACACTTTAACATCATCATCTTTTAGGATGTTAAATAGCTTAGCTGGAATTCCATCACTTCTACCAGCCTTGTTCATAGTAATGCTTCCCAAGGCCCACTTGACTTCACCCTCCAGCATGTCTGGCTCTAGGTGAATGGCCACACCGTCGTCATTATCTGGATCATTAAGATCTTTTTTACATGATTTTTTGTGTATTATTGCCACCTCTTCTTAATCTCTTCTGCTTCTGTTAGGTCCATACCATTTCTGTCCTTGATTGTGCCCATCTTTGCATGAAATATTCCCTTGGTATCGCCAATTTTATTGAACAGATCTCTAGTCTTTCCCATTCTATTATTTTCCTCTGTTTCTTTGTATTGTTCATTGAAGAAGGTTTTCTTATCTCCCCTTGCTATTCTCTGGAATTTTGCCTTCAGTTGGGTATATCTTGTCCTTTCTCCTTTACCTTTCACTTCTGTTCTCAGCTATTTGTAAGGCCTCCCCAGACAACCACTTTTCCTTTTTGAATTTCTTTTTATTGGGAATGGTTTTGGTCACTATCTCCTAAACCATGTTATGAACCTTTGTCCATAGTTCTTCAGGCACTCTGTTTACTGGATCTAATCACTTGAATCTATTCTTCACCTCCACTGTATAATCATAAGTGATTTGATTAAGGTCATATCTGAATGACCTATATTCTTCAATTTAAGACTGAATTTGGCAAAAATGAACTGATAATCTGAGCCACAATCAGCTCCAGGTCTTGTTTTTGCTGACTGTATAGAGCTTCTCCATCTTTGGCTGCACAGAATATAATCAATCTGATTTCAGTATTGACCATCAGGTGATGTCCATGTGTAACATTGTCTTTTGTGTTGTTGGAAGCGGGTGTTTGCTATGACCAGTGTGTTCTCTTGGCAAAACTCTGTTAGCCATTGCTTTGCTTCATTTTGTACTCTAAGGCCAAACTTGTCTGTTACTTGAGGTACCTCTTGACTTCCTACTTTTGCATTCCAGTCCCCTATGATGAAAAAGATATCTTATTTTGGTGTTATTTCTGGAAAGTCTTATAGGTCTTCATAGAACCATTCAACTTCAGCTTCTTTGACATTAGTGTTTGGGGTATAGGCTTGGATTACTGTGATACTGAATAGTTTTCCTTGGAAATGAACCGAGATCATTCTGTTGTTTTTGAGATTGCACCCAAGTACTGCATTTTGGACTCTTTTGTTAACTATGAGGGCTACTCCATTTCTTCTAAGGGATTCTTCCCAATAGCAGTAGATATAATGGTTATCTAATTAAATTCGCCCATTCCCATCCATTTTAGTTCACTGATTCCTAAAATGTCGATGTTCTCTTGCAATCTCCTGCTTGATCACTTTCAATTTACCTTGACTTATNGCTACTCCATTTCTTCTAAGGGATTCTTCCCAATAGCAGTAGATATAATGGTTATCTAATTAAATTCGCCCATTCCCATCCATTTTAGTTCACTGATTCCTAAAATGTCGATGTTCTCTTGCAATCTCCTGCTTGATCACTTTCAATTTACCTTGACTTATGTATTTAACATTCCAGGTTCCTATGCAATATTGTTTTTCACAGCATTGGACTTTATTCTCACCAACAGACACAACCACAACTGGGTGTTGTTCCTGCTTTGGCCCAGCCTCTTCATTTTTTCTTGAGTGAATTCTCCACTCTTCCCCAGTAACTTATTGGACACCAAGTGACCTGGGGCGCTCATCTTTCAATGTCATTTCATTTTGCCTTTTCATACTATTCATGGGGTTCTCAAGGCAAGAATACTGGAGTGGTTTTCCATCCCCTACTTCAATGAACTACATTTTGTCAGAACTCTCCACCATGACCCATCCATCTTGGGTGTCCCTGCATGACACGGCTCCATGTCAGCCTTGAGTTACACAAGGCTGTGATCCATGTGATTATTTTAGTTAGCTTTCTGTGATTGTGGTTTTCATTCTGGAGGCTATGGGAANACATTTTGTCAGAACTCTCCACCATGACCCATCCATCTTGGGTGTCCCTGCATGACACGGCTCCATGTCAGCCTTGAGTTACACAAGGCTGTGATCCATGTGATTATTTTAGTTAGCTTTCTGTGATTGTGGTTTTCATTCTGGAGGCTATGGGAATGTTTCTTCTGTCTGCCCTCTGATGGATGAAGATAAGAAGCTTGTGTAAGCTTCTTGATGGAAGTGACTGGCTTTGGGGAAAACTGAATCTTGCTCTAGTGGGCAGGGCTATGTTCAGTAAATCTTTAACCTGATTGTCTGCTAATAGGTGGGACTGTGCTCCCTCCCTGCTAGTTGTTTGGCCTGTGGTCGCCCAATCCTGGAGTCTGCTTTCTTTATGGTAGGGTTAGTGGCGATCTCCAAGAGGACTTATGTCAGCACATGCCTCCCAGGACTGCTGCTGCTAGTGCCCCTGTCCCCATGCGAAGCCACTGCCAACCCACACCTCAGCAGGAGACTCTCAGACACTCACAGGGAGTTCTGGCTCAGTGTCCTCTGTCCTCAGTGTCCTCAGAGGAGGACATTCCAACAGTCTCTGTTTCCTCCAGTCCAGTGGAAACTCTGTAATCAAATTCCACTGAACTTCAAAATAAAACTCCCTTGGGATTCCCAGTCCCTTTTTTGGATCCCCAGGTTTGGTAATCTGATGTGGGGTCTAGAGACTTTGCAATTGTGGGAAAACTTCCTTTGTATAATTGTTCTGAGTTTGGGTCACCAATCTGGCAGGTATAAAATTTGATTTTAATGTGATTGGACTCCACCTGCCATCTCATTACAGCTTCTCCTTTGTCCTTGGACATGGGTTATCTTTTTAAGTAAGTTTCAGTATCCTCCTGTTGATGGTTCTTCAGCAGTACAGTTCAGTTGCTCAGTCATGTCCGACTCTGCAACCCCATGAATCGCAGCACTCCAGGCCTCTCTGTCCATTACCAATTCCCGGAGTCTTCTCAAACCCATGTCCATTGAGTTGGTGATGCCATCCAACCATCTCATCCTCTACCATCCCTTCTCCTTCTGCCCTCAATGTTTCCCAGCATCAGGGCCTTTTCAGATGAGTCAGCTCTTTGCATCAGGTGGCTGAAGTATTGGAGTCTCAGCTTCAACATCAGTCCTTCCTATGAACACCCAGGACTGATCTCCTTTATAACGAACTGGTTGGATCTCCTTGCAGTCCAAGGGACTCTTAAGAGTCTTCAACAACACCACGGTTCAAAAGCATCAATTCTTCTGCTTTCAGCTTTCTTTATAGTCCAACTCTCATATCCATACATGATCACTGGAAAAACCATAGCCTTGACTAGATGGACCTTTGTTGACAAAGTAATGTCTTGCGTTCAATATGCTGTCTAGGTTGGTCATAACTTTCCTTCCAAGGAGCAAGTGTCTTTTAATTTCATGGCTTNGTCTTTGCATGAAATGTTCCCTTGGTATCTCTAATTTTCTTGAAGAAAACTCTAGTCTTTCCCATTCTGTTCTTTTCCTCTATTTCTTTGCATCGATTGCTAAGGAAGGCTTTCTTATCTCTTGTTATCTCTATCTCTTATCCTTTGCTTATCTCTTCTTATCTCAGAGTTCCAAAGAACTCTGCATTCAGATGCTTATATCTTTCTTTTTCTCCTTTGCTTTTTGCTTCTTTTCTTTTCACAGTTATTTATAAGACCTCCCCAGACAGCCATTTTGCGTTTCTTTTCCATGGGGATGGTCTTGATCCCTGTCTCCTGTACAATGTCAGGAACCTCCGTCCATAGTTCATCAGGCACTCTATCTATCACTACTAGTCCCATAAATCTATTTCTCACTTCCACTGTATAATCATAAGGGATTTGATTTAGGTCATACCTGAATGGTCTAGTAGTTTTCCCTACTTTCTTCAATTTGAGTCTGAATTTCACAATAAGGATTTCATGATCTGAGCCACATTCAGCTCCCGGTCTTGTTTTGCTGACTNCCACTGTATAATCATAAGGGATTTGATTTAGGTCATACCTGAATGGTCTAGTAGTTTTCCCTACTTTCTTCAATTTGAGTCTGAATTTCACAATAAGGATTTCATGATCTGAGCCACATTCAGCTCTCGGTCTTGTTTTGCTGACTGTATAGAGCTTCTCCATCTTTGGCTGCAAAGAATATAATCAATCTGATTTCAGTGTTGACCATCTGGTGATGTCCATGTGTAGAGTCTTCTCTTGTGTTGTTGGAAGAGGGTGTTTACTATGACCAATGTGTTCTCTTGGCAAAATTCTATTAGCCTTTGCCCCACTTCATTTGGTATTCCAAGGCCAAATTTTTCTGTTACCCCAGGTGTTTCTTGACTTCCTACTTTTGCATTCCAGTCCCCTATAATGAGAAAGACATCTTTTTGGGGTGTTAGTTCTAAAAGGTCTTGTAGGTCTTCATAGAACCATTCAATTTCAGCTTCTTCAGTGTAACTGGTTGGGGCATAGACTTGCATTACCATGATATTGAATAGTTTGCCTTGGAGATGAACAGAGATCATTCTGTCATTTTGAGATTGCATCCAAGTACTGCATTTCACACTCTTTTGTTGACCATGATGGCTACTCTGTTTGTTCTGAGAGATTCCTGCCTGCAGTAGTAGATATAATGGTCATCTGAGTTAAATTCACCCATTCTAGTCCATTTTAGTTNGTGTAGAGTCTTTTCTTGTGTTGTTGGAAGAGGGTGTTTGCTATGACCAGTGTGTTCTCTTGGCAGAACCCTATTAACATTTGCCCTGCTTTATTCTGTACTCCAAGGCCAAATTTGCCTGCTACTCCAGGTGTTTATTCTTGACTTCTATTTTTGCATTCCAGTCCCCTATAATGAAAAGGACATCTCTTTTGGGTGTTACTGCTTGAAGGTCTTGGAGGTCTTCATAGAACCGTTCAAGTTCAACTTCTTCAGCATTACTAGTCGGGGCATAGACTTGGATTACTGTGATATTGAATGGTTTGCCTTGGAAATGAACAGAGATCATTCTGTCATTTTTGAGATTGCATCCAAGTACTGCATTTCGGACTCTTTTGCTGACCATGATGGCTACTCCATTTCTTCTAAGGGATTCCTGCACACAGTAGTAGATATAATGGTCATCTGAGTTAAATTCACCCATTCCAGTCCATTTTAGTTCGCTGATTCCTAGAATGTCAACATTCACTATTGTCATCTCCTGTTTGACCACTTCCAATTTGCCTTGATTCATGGACCTAACATTCCAGGTTCCTATGCAATATTGCTCTTTACAGCATCGGACCTTGCTTCTATCACCAGTCACATCCACAGCTGGGTATTGTTTTTGCTTTGGCTCCATCCCTTCATTCTTTCTGGAGTTATTTCTCCACTGATCTCCANCAGGTTCCTATGCAATATTGTTCTTTAACAGCATCGAATCTTGCTTCTATCACCAGTCCCAACCACAACTGGGTGTTGTTTATGCTTTGGTTCTGTCCTTTCATTCTTTCTGGAGTTATTTCTCCACTGACCTCCAGTAGCATATTGGGCACCTACTAACCTGGGGAGTTCATGTTTCAGTGTCCTATCTTTTTGCCTTTTCATACTGTTCATGGGGTTCTCAAGGCAAGAATACTGAAGTGTTTTGCCATTCCCTTCTCCAGTGGACCATATTCTGTCAGACCTCTCCACCATGAACCTGCCTGTCTTGGGTGGCCCCACAGGGCATGGCTTAGTTTCATTGAGTTCGACAAGGCTGTGGTCCATGTGATCAGATTGGCCTGGTGTCTCTGACTGTGGTTTCAATCTGTCTGTCCTCTGATGCCCTCTCTCAGTGCCTACCATCCTACTTGGGTTTCTCTTACCTTGGATGTGGGGTATCTCCTTAGGGCAACAGCTGGTTGCAGCTTGGTGTTCTTGCAGGAGAAGATGAACACACATTCTTTTACTCTGCTGTCTCATCTCCCACTCTTGTGTTCCTGTCTCACTCAGGAAGATTCAGTTAAGTTCAGTCCCTCAGTCGTGTCCAACTCTTTGTGACCCCATGAATCGCAGCACACCAGGACTCCCTGTCCCTCACCATCTCCCGGAGTTCACTCAAACTCACGTCCATTGAGTCAGTGATGCCATCCCGCCATCTCATCCTCTGTCGTCCCCTTCTCCTCCTGCCCCCAATCCCTCCCAGCATCAGAGTCTTTCCCAATGAGTCAACTCTTCGCATGAGGTGGCCAAAGTACTGGAGTTTCAGCTTTAGCATCATTCCTTCCAAAGAANCATTGAGTCAGTGATGCCATCCCGCCATCTCATCCTCTGTCGTCCCCTTCTCCTCCTGCCCCCAATCCCTCCCAGCATCAGAGTCTTTCCCAATGAGTCAACTCTTCGCATGAGGTGGCCAAAGTACTGGCGTTTCAGCTTTAGTATCAGTCCTTCCAAAGAACACCCAGGGCTGATCTTCTTTAGGAAGGACTAGTTGGATCTCCTTGCAGCTCAAGGGACTCTTAAGAGTCTTCTACAACACCACAGTTCAAAAGCATCAATTCTTTTGTGCTCAGTTTTCTTCACAGTCCAACTCTCTCATCCATACATGACTACTGGAAAAACCATAGCCTTGACTAGACGGAGATTAACTGTACATAAAACAATCAAGGTGATGCTGGTCAGACCACCGATGACCAATTTGAAGATGACTGTCCCAGCTGACTGTGCTGTTTCTGCTTGTAGCTCCGTCCTTCTACCCAACCAGCTCTTGCCCCACTGGTTGCCAGTTGGTGGAGTCGGCCTATGCACTGATGTCTGCCACCCCCACCCTTAGTTGCCTGCATCTGAAATGAAGTAAACTTCCCTGTCCACCAACCTGGCCTGTTTATTGGCGTTTGGGGAGCAGCCGGACTCCACTCCTTTCGGTAACAATTTCATAGCATGATTAGATGGAGAATAACAGGCTCAGCAAATATCTATTACATTCCTATTAAGAAACTGGCTCCTGGAATGAGCTGAAAAGAGAAAGCTACACTACTCGATTATTGAAGACTGGTGGAGAGATTGGGGGAGCATTTTTCCAGAAATGTTTGTGAATGCTAGAGAAAGTGAAAAGTACTGTAGCAAAAAAATAATATTCAACTACTTTCTTAAATATAGTTCAGTGAACTTTTGGCAAGTGTATAGTCATCTAACCATGATCCATTAACCCCAAAATTTCCACTGCGTTCCTTTTCAGCCACTTTTCTTTCACTGCTCCCAGCTCTTGTCAACTGCTGGTTGACTTTATCTATGGTACCATCTTTTCTAGAACAATGTGTAAATAGAAGTAAAGGGTATGTGGTCTTTTCTTATGTGTATCAATAATTCATTCTTTTTATTGCTGAGTAGTGCTCCATTGTACATACATATCAAATCTGTTTATCCAGTCTCCAGTTAATGGGCATTTAAAGTATTTCCAGGCTTGGCTACCATGAATAAAGCTGTTATGAACATTCATGTAGAGGTCTCCATGTGAACATAGGTTTTTGTTTCTCTTGTGTAAATAGCTAGGATTTGGGTTGATGTGTTACATGGTAGATTATTATTATTCTTAAAAGAAGCTGCCCTGCTGGTTTCCAGATTAACTGCATGGGGGTTTAGTTGCTCCATATTCTTGCTGCCACTTGGTAATGTCAGTTGTTTTGATTGTGGTCATTTATGTGTCTTTTTTGATGATGTATCTGTCCAAATCTTTAGCCCATTTCTAACTGGGTTGTTATCATGAGTTGTATTTTTTCTACTAAGTCTTATTATTGAGTAAAATATCTTTATGTGTTCTAAACACAGGTGCTTTATTGAATGTATATTTTCAAAATATTTTCCACCCAGTCTATGGCTCATTTGTCTTTCTACTTTCTTGATAGTGTTTTTTTTTTTTTTAAAGAGTAGAAGTATGTAATTTTGATGACATCCAACTTATCAATTTTCTTCTTTTATAGTTTGTGAGATATCTTTGCCTAACTAATGCAAGGTTACTGTTACTGTTTGAAACGTGTACTCACTCTGGCCCAAACTAGTATGTTGAAGTCTTAACCCTGACTACCTTGGAATGTAACCTTATATGGAGACAGGATCTCTGTAAAGGTAAGCAAGTTAAAATGAGTTTATTAGGGTGAGTCATAACAGATTTACTTCCGAGTGGCTCAGATGGTAAAGCGTCTGCCTACAATGTGGGAGACCCAGGTTCAATCCCTGTGTTGGGAAGATCTCCTGGAGAAGGCAATGGCAACCCACTCCAGTATTCTTGCCTGGAAAATCCCATGGATGGAGGAACCTGGTAGGCTACAGTCCATGGGGTCGCAAAGAGTTGGACATAACTTCATTTTCACTTTCATAACAGATTATTCCTATAAGGAAAAGAAATTTGGAGACACACACCCACACACATGCACAGAGAGAATGTGATATATCTATAGACCAAAGCATCCCCCAAATGTTAACACAGCACTAGAAGAAGAGAAAGGCATTGAATAGATTTTTTCTCACAGCTCTCAGAAGGAGCTAGTCTTTCCAACACCTTGACCTTGGGCTGTCACTCTCCAGAGTTGTGATATAATATATTTCTGTTTTTTCAGCTATTCAGCTTGTGGTACTTTGTTATAACAGTCCTAGCAAACTAATATAGTCACTAAGAGTTTCTCCTACTTTTTAACTAGAGGTCCTGTAGCATTTTTGTAAGATTAATACAGCAGAGATATGAAAAAGTTCCTGAAATCAAAATGATTTCAGAATGAGTTTAAAGAGCTGGATGATGCTTGTAGCAATAAAATTTTTATAGGAATAAAGAAACTTTGCCTTAGTTTTGGCAAGCAGAGAGAAGTGGATTTCGTCTTTGTGAAAACTAATTTCACTGAAGCCATAAAATTTGGGCACTGTCTCACTATAATTTAATGAATTGGAAATACAATTTTGGGGGACCAAAAGCTTCAGTTTGCTGAACCATCATTCTTTCATGCCATTCTGAAGAAATTCACTGCTTCTTCATAGGTAGTGTCCAAATATAAGGTTTTGGAATTAAGGAGCAAAGTGTTGAATGGAGTGTTTAGTAGCTAAGACAGGCAATGAGCTTGTGTTAGGTTTTTCACAGAGGCCACTCACTGAATGGAGTTTCAGATCTCAGCAGTGTTTGATTACTTAATCTAACTGCTTACTAACATAGGAAATTCAAGAAATTCAGCTAGCAATTATGACTCACTCACCATATACTCAGCATTGTCAAAATAAGCAGAAGGCCAAAATGTGAAGACCTAGTGCTTCAGAAATCTGCAGTACATTGGATTTCAGCTATTGTGTTTATTAAGGACATCGCTCCTGCATCTTCCTGGGTTTCTATGGTAGTTTTGGGAGATCAGTGCTCGTGCTGGGATCTCAGTAAAGGTTTAGAAGCATGCTGAATGGCAGAAGATGCCAATTATTATTCAAAGAAGTGCTGCAGGGTTCACAAAAATAAATGATACATCAATAAGGATGATGATATCTCATTTCTGTGAGTTGAATGGAAGGAAATATTGTAATTGTGTTTTACTAATGAGGAAACAGAAATAGAGAGAGTCTATAAGGACATATTCAGAAATACCAGCAATATTTAGCCAAAGTTTTTACTGTATTATTTTGGTCAGAAGTATCTTCTTTACCATTACAGAATCTTTGTTCATCCAGATATATGGAAGACTATTGTTCTGCAAATTTCCAATCCCTCTCTTCCCCCAACCTCTGTGGGTCCTGCGCCTGCCTTCACATCCTGCTGGGCTTGACTCTGACTCAGTCACCTGATTGCTTTAGGCAATGGGATGTCAATAGAGGTGAGCAAAGTCTTGAAATGTGCTTGCACACGTGGTTTTGGTCTCGAGTTCCCAACTTTCACCATGAGAAGAACATGATGTGGACCCCACTCATGTAAGAAGGATGAAAGGCATGGAGCATACCTGGATGCAGCCTGCAGCTGGGAGTCAAGCCCAGGTTAGCCAGGCCACACCAGCCGAGTCCACAGACGTGTGAGGGGGCTGCATGCTTCTGCAAGCCACTGAAGTGTCCAGCTTACTTGTCAGGTATCTTTGTTTAGGTAGTACTGCATTAATACATACTTTTGTAAAATGCAAAATAGTTATAGATAACACAGTGTAGCCCTCAGTGCTAATGTGCTGTATGTGTTGTGTTATGCTCGGTTGCTCAGTAGTGTCTGACTCTTTATGACTCCATTCTGTAGCCCACCAGACTCCTCTGTCCATGCAAATTTTCCAGGCAAGAATACTGGAGTTGGTTGCCATTTCCTACTCCAAGGGATCTTCCCAACCCAGGGATTGAACTTGTGTCTCTTATGTCTTCTGCATTGGCAGGTGGATTCTTTACCACTGCGTAGACTGGAAACAATGAGAATGGAGGCTGAATGGTCTGAAGAACTGGCACAGGCCTAGAATTCAGAAAACCTGGGTGCAGTGGTTTTTCTATGTTTAATGATAATAGCTTAGCTTATGATATGCTGACCACATGCCAGGCATTTTTCCCTAGTAGTTTTATTAACTCATTTAATTCTCACAACAACCCCATGAGGCACATTTATTGATATCCCTAGCTTAGAAATGAGGAAACTGAGGCACAGAGAAATTAAGAAGTGTAATGGATGCTGTCATGCACTAGCCAGACGCCTGGTCACAACTGAGGTGCTCATTTTCCCAGCTGCTGGGAGAGCAGGCTCTTGATGCCGCTCAGCTGAGTCCCTCTCTGGAAGTTGGCCAAAGAAGTTGCCTCTCTCAAATTACATTCTTTATTGGGGATGGTACATCCAATGTCTGGTCAATATGTGGCCAAAACCCTGGTCAAAACTTCTTTGTCCACATTAAGGATGACTTGAACTCCCTTCCAACTCAGGAACTCTCAGCGAGATCAGACTAGTCCTTTCATCAAATCTGCCCAATCCTGCTTCCCTCATTTCCTAAAAGGTGTTTTTGACAATGTTCCCTAATAAGCCTCCTTACCCACCTCAGTCTAATTCAAGGAACTCAGTCTGAGATAGCTGCATTCCTGAGTCTGAGTTTCTAGCTATTACCCAGTATTGCAAGCCACCATGTGGGGTTTCATTATAAAGGAGGGACAATAATACTCATCTTATTGAGAGGGTTGAAAATGGTAGTATTTTACATTCATTTTCACTCTGGAGAAAGTGGCGATCTGGCTTCTGTCCCCCACCTGTTTTCTCACTCTTTGAAAGCTCTTACCACTAAGGTCATCAATGGCTTTTAATGACAAAACCCAACTGATATTGTTTACACTGGACTCTACTGCATTTAATTTTATCATCACTTGTGAACTTGGTCTTTTGATGATTGTTTTTCACAAGATTCCAATTCTTCTCTTATTCAACTACCGCCTGCATATTCGTGACTCCCTACTCCAATTTTCCCAAGCTTTGGAATAATTGTTCCACAAGCAGTTGATCATGCATTGCTACTTGTCTTCCAAGTTCTTCAAACTCAGCATTTCCAAAGTGAAATCACCATTTTCTCCAGCAAACTTGTTCCTCCTTTTGTATTTTGTTTTCATCAGTGACATCATCCTTCCAGGAGACCATTCAAACACAAGGGTGTTTTTCTTGAATATTTCCTCCTCCTCGGCCCCACATTAAATAAGTCTGACTGATTTTCTCTTTATCCCCAAACTCCTCCACTGTGTCCCTCACTCCAGTCCTTCTGTCATTGCCTTCCCTGAGGCTTCATCAGCTCTGGTTTGAGCAATTGCAATAACTTCCTAAGTGGTCTTCTTGCTTCCAGTCTTGCTTTTTCAAATTCATCATCCAAATCACAGCACATGTGATCTATCTAAAAGGAGAATATGATCATGCCGTTCTTCTGCTTAAAACTCCTCAGTAGCCCCCATTTTCTATAAGATTTTGCCAAACTTTTTACAATAAAATTTTTTTTCATGATCTGAATCAGTGCAGTACAGTGCAGTGGCTAAGATGTGGGTTTAGAACCAGACAATAGGATAAAATCCTGGCTCCTTTGCTTATGAGTGGTGTGGCCTTGGGCAATACAGTTAACCTCGCTAAGAGAGTGGGGATACAATAAAGACATCTACCTGAGGCAGTTATTCACCAAATTTTCCACCCACTACCTGATGTTTTCCAGCCTTTTGTGAAGTTAGGTTGGGACCATATGATAATCAAGTGGGAGTGGGGCTGATGTAAGTCCTGTGACTGGCCTCCTTTTTTCCTCTTTTCCTGCTGTGATGGCTTTGGAGGCCACGTGTTCATGGAGGCACTGGACCACGTGCTCCCTGAGGACACAAGATGCTTCCCTGTGGACACATGGCACTTCCTTATGGCACCTCCAGCACTAGAACAGAGCCCCGTACATATCAGGTGGTCAACAAATGTTTGCTGAATAAGTCAGCACCCACTAGGAAGCTTGGAAAATGGAGTATCTTTCTCTTAAAAATATGCAGAATAGATTTAAACCCTTGTACTATATTAATCTGCTGGGGCTGCCATAACAAAATACCACAGGCTGGACGGCTTAAACAACAGTGATTAATTTTCTCTGTTTTGTAGGCTAGAAAGCCAAGACCAAGGTGTTAGCAGGTTTTATTCTGAGGCTGCTCTCCCTGGCTGGCAGATGGCCACCTTCTTGCTGTGTCCTCCTGTGGTCTTTCTACAGTATATCCAAGTGTCTGGTGTTGTGCTGTGTCTAAATCTGTTCTTTTTATGAGGATACCAGTCATGTTGGATTAGGGCCCAATTGAACTGAATTACCTCTTTAAAGTATTTATGGTTACAATCTGAGGTTCTAAGGATTAGGACTTCAACACAGGAATTATTAGGACCCAATACAATCCATAACAACCCTCATCTGGGGACTACCCTGTTCACTTCAACAGATAGGGGATCGTCTCCTCTTAGAAGAAAAAAAAATCTTGTAGTGAGAATGATCAAGATAGAAAAAAGTAACGCTTGTTGTTGATATGACACGACAGCGGCCCACATCTACTGTCTATGCACTATGTACAAGATCTTATGCTAAATTCTGAAAGTGCATTGTCTCCTTCAATCTCAAAATTGAAGCACAGGAAACTAGAAGAAATTGTTCTAGGACATACAGCTAATAAGTGGTAGAGCTGGGATTTAGTATTTGAATCCATTTATATTGCCCTACTCTCTATCACAAGTGCCCTGGGAGAGAGCATATGCTTTTATTTTATTTTTTTAAAATAAAACTGGTGATAGAATAGCAAACATTTGTACACTGTTCTCTGCATGGCAGTACTTTCTTAAGTACTTTGTGAAAGCTAACTCATTTATAACCTCACAATAATGCCATGAGTTGGGTGCTGTGTTGTCACTGTCCCATGGCCAGGAGTCTCAGCAAGGAGGAGGTACAAGAAGATTTGAACCTAGGAACGTCCACCTGCCACACTAACCAACGCTTGAGATGCAGGTTTAGTAACTTGGCCAAGGGCGTGCCTGTTAGAAGGAACATGAGTGGACCTTGAACCTTGGCATCTCTGCAGATCCTGCACTCCCTTCATCACTCCAAAATGCGCCTATCTGCACGCTGGGTTTTTCTCCACATCTTTCATGATGTGAAGAACTCTGCTGACTCTTATTTCAAGGAAAGGGCTTTAATGCTGAAAAAAAACAGAGTTGGAGGAAATGCTCCTTGTGATGTTGTTGGAGTAAATTCTCATTTCTCTCAACCAAACTCTGCCTGTTTAAAATTTCAAAACATAATCATCTTTAACAAATCTGATGGGTTAAATCGAGAAGGAGTGGGAGGCTTAAGCAGGCTGGCAGTTGTGCGCAGACTGTGTGACTTCTTTATATTTATAAAAGTCATGTCTGTCACAAGGCCTCTGGGAACACTTGACAATGTAAAATGCAAACTAGAAAAATATATTGACATAACTGTCTGCCTTAAGGAATTTTTCCATAATCATAACAATACAAAAAGTCCCACTTGGCATCCCTCCCCAGGCAGAAGTTGGAGTGGACAGATGAGACTTTCTTTATGCTTAGAAGTTAGCCTGAAATTCTCTGTCCAAACAAGTTCATTTCAGACTGGAACTCCCAATAGGCAGCATGTCCAACCTTCCTTCTCCTTCTGCTTTTCCCCAACCAGGAGCATGATCCACTGCCCACTCCCCTTCTCCACCTGCAAACATTGGAGGCTTGGCTGTGCTGTTCCCTCTTGGTGTCTTCAGTGGTCCTCCTGCCCAACTCTAAGGCCATAGACCCTGTGAAGGTCTGGATCCAGCCAAGTCCTTGGCTTCTTGTCATTCCCTATGGCCTCCACAGTGCCCCCACATTTGTGTCTGTACTGTCTTGACTGCTGGTTACTTTCTGCTGCTGTCTGGGGTCCATGGGTTGTGCTCTGAGTAGGCCAGTTTGAGAGGACTTGATGAGCACCGGTGACCTGTTTTGCTTTATGAGCCTGCAGTGTTTTATCTGCAAGTTCAGGGTCCTTTTATAGAGTCCATGTTGTTACTGGTGTTCATTTCTTGACTTTTATCTCAAAATTCCAAAAAAGAGCAGAATCTGGAGATAAAAGCAAGAATGTATCCAGAGCAGGCATCAACAAAAGGAGATTGCATCTCTTCTTCTACTTAAGAAAGATTTTCCATGTTGCCTGACTTGTCAAAAAAAGACTCAGTTCATTCATTCAATATGTCTGACTCTTTGGAACCCCATGGACAGCAGCACGCTAGGTTTCCCCATCCTTCATCAACTCCTGCAGCTTACACAAACTCATGTCCATAGAGTCAGTGATGCCATCCAACCATCTCATCCTCTGTCATCCCCTTCTCCTCCTGCCTTCAACCTTTCCAGCATCAGGATCTTTGCAGATGAGTCAGCTCTTTGCATCAGGTGGCCAAAGTATTGGAGTTTCAGCTTCAACATCAGTCCTTCCAATGAACATTCAGGACTGATGTCCTTTAGGATGGACTGCTTGGATCTCCTTGCAGTCCAAGGGACTCTCAAGAGTCTTCTCCCACACCACAGTTAAAAAGGATCAATTCTTTGGCATTCAGCTTTCTTTATAGTCCAATTCACACATCCATACATGATGACTGGAAAAACCATAGCTTTGACTAGATGGACCTTTGTTGGGAAAGTAATGTCTCTGTTTTTTAAAATGCTGTCTAGGTTGGTCATAGCTTCTCTTCCAAGGAGTAAGCATCTTTTAATTTCATGGCTGCAGTCACCATCTGCAGTGATTTTGGAGCCCCCCAAAATAAAATCTTTCACAGTTTCCACTGTATCCCCATCTATTAGCCATGAAGTAATAGGACCAGATGTCATGATCTTAGCTTTCTGAATGTTGAGTTTTAAGCCAACTTTTTCACTTTCCTCTTTCACTTTCATCAAGAGGCTCTTTGGTTCTTCTTCACTTTCTGCCATAAGGGTGGTGTCATCTGCATATCTGAGGTTATTGATATTGCTCCCAGAAATCTTGATTGCAGCTTGTGCTTCATCCAGCCTGGTATTTCTCATGATGTACTCTGCATGGAAGTTAAATAAGCAGGGTGACAATACACAGCCTTGAGGTACTCCTTTCCCCATTTGGAACCATTCTGTTTTTCCATGTCCAGTTCTAACTGTTGTTTCTTGACCTGTATACAGATTTCTCAGGAGACAGGTCTGGTGGTCTGGTAGTATCATCTCTTTAAGAATTTTCCACAGTTTGTTGTGATCCACACAGTCAAAGGCTTTGGCGTAGTCAATAAAGCAGAAGTAGATGTTTTTCTGAAACGCTCTTGCTTTTTTGATGACCCAACAGAGGTTAGCAATCTGATCTCTGGTTCCTGTGCCTTTTGTAAATCCAGCTTGAACATCTGGAAGTTCGCAATTCACGTATTGTTGAAGCCTGGTGGAGAATTTTAAGCATTACTTTACTAGCATGTGAGGTGAATACATTTGTGTGNGCTCTTGCTTTTTTGATGACCCAACAGAGGTTAGCAATCTGATCTCTGGTTCCTGTGCCTTTTGTAAATCCAGCTTGAACATCTGGAAGTTCGCAATTCACGTATTGTTGAAGCCTGGTGGAGAATTTTAAGCATTACTTTACTAGCATGTGAGGTGAATACATTTGTGTGGTAGTTTGAGCATTCTTTGGCATTGCCTTTCTTTGGGATTGGAATGAAAACTGACCTTTTCCAGTCCTGTTGCCACTGCTGGGCTTTCCAATTTGCTGGTGTACTGAATGAAGAACTTTAACAGCATCATCTTTTAGGATTTGAAATAGTTCAACTGNCTAATAATGATGAATGAATTTCATTTCTAAGCAGCTGTTTCTTACAAATAAAGGGGCAGTTTTTGAACATGCACATATCAAAATAATAATGATTAAAAATAAGATAGCATTTACTAAATGTCTACTGCTCTTCTGGAGCTGTGTGCCTCGAACCAATAACTGATCACACAAAAACCCACGCATCATCTCTGTTTCATGGGCTGAGGAAACAGGATCTATGAGAGGTAAAAAATCAAAGTGATCAGGACACTTAAGTTGAAGTCCTGGCCTTGCTACTTTCTACTGTGTAGTGTTGGGCAGGTAACTTAACTTCTGAGTCTCTTAAGGAATGTGGAAACACCAATGTTTACTTCATTGAGCTACGATGAGGAATAAATGAAAGAAAGTTAAAAATAAATAACAGATTCATAATAAATGTTGATTTTCCTTCCCTTTCGTTTGTTTTACAAATAAGGGAGAAAGAGTTCTAAGGCTATTAAACAATTTGTCCAAGAACCCCCAGAAAGTCCTTTGTGTCTCAAAGAGAATTTAGGTTCCCTGAGCAGTAACACTGTTCCCTTTGTGAAGCTTCTCACTGTCTGTTCCTGTTGAGCGTGGTTTCACCTAAGTGACTATTTCTCTAGATATTTCTATCTGGTTTCACAAGGAGTTTGGGTGTTAGCTGTCATCCAGTAAGTTGATTATCCTTTAGAATAATCAACTTACTGATTTCCCACAAGACAGCCTTGGTTGATATTTATTCCACTAATTTTTGTGTACATTAACTGTATGTGTGCATTCTTACTCCACAACATAGAACCTGTTCATCTGAATAATGTGAGTTTTGTGCCTCAAATCGTGATGGAAGGAACTAAGCCATTATCTGACCTCCATCAAGAAAACTTACCTAGAGATGAAGAAAATTTGTCAAGGACTGTTTATCTACATACCTGGTGGGAGGCTTGGGCTGAACACACACACCCTCCCCAAACACACACACACACACACACACACCCCTATCCACTCATATCAGTATCTCAACCTCAGCGCTACTGACATTTCAGACTGGTTAATTCTTTCCCACGTGGGCTGTCTCATGTTTTGTAGGATGTTAAGCAGTTTCCTGTGTTTCTATCCATTAGATGCCTGTGGCAACTCTTCCCCCACCAACAACCACAATTGTCTCTAGACATTGCAAATTCCCCTGGGGATATGCAGGGAGGGGGGGATGGGGGGAGGGAGGGCACAAAATTGGCCTCAAGTGAGAACTACTGGCTCATACAGTTTTAAGTGCCTTCTGAGCACCACTTTTTCCCCAAGTCCATCTCCCCATTATCACCCAGACCAGAGGGGTACATGGAACAGAGGACAGATAAGGCAGTGTCACCCATCGTTTTTTCTTTTCCAAATTTCTGCAGCAGGTTGGCCTGAGACGTGGGATGGCTCTGAGTGTTAAAAGGATGACTCTTGGCTTTTGTAGGAGGTGAGCAAGTCATTGGGGGCCGGGGGTGTGATACTTCCAAACAGAGCTTCCTTATGGGTCTCAGTCTAAGCTTAGCTTAGCTCCCTTTTCATCTATCCCTTTTCTCAAACATGTAACAAAGGAATAGAGCTGGTGAGGACTGTGAGCTTAAATAAAGGTGACTCCCTTTCATTTACTGAATAGAGTTTAGTATATGGGAAGGCTGGAAGGGAAAATTATGACACCAACCAACCTCGACCCCTAGATAAATCTGAAGTTAGCAAAAGCCCATTTATTTAACTAAAATATGAGATCCACTTTAAAAACAAACCCCTCCCAAATAAGCACTACATTTTAACAGAACTTACCTGTATGGAATGGAATTGTGGTGGGCTTTCTCTTTTTAGTTTATACAGTTTTGATCTTCTGGCGGGGGGTGGAGGGGGTAGTTAATTTTAATAAGTGTACATTATATGGTTTTAGGAGGGAAAAGAGACATTTTAAAACAAGCAAACATATCAGCAAACATATATCAAAATGATAATAGCAACTAGCACTTCATCTATTTTCCAAATGTTATAAAATATATGGCACTACTTTATAATGTTTATTAAACTGCTTTATTGAAGAATATTTCTTACTCATTCAGGTCAAGAAATAGAACAATAATGAGGTCTCCCAGAAGCCCTTATCCTCCATTGCTAGTCACTATCCACTTGCTCCTCCTGAATGGGGACTACCACTGCGATTTCTAACAGCAGAGCATAGTTTTGTTTGGAATATTGCTTTATGAACTTATCCAGTGCATGTTCTTGCTTGTAGCCAATCTGTTATGGAAGGGCATTTATGCTGTTTCCAGTGTAGAATTCTACTGATATTTAATAGATAATGCTGAAACAGCACATACCACATTGACNTGCGATTTCTAACAGCAGAGCATAGTTTTGTTTGGAATATTGCTTTATGAACTTATCCAGTGCATGTTCTTGCTTGTAGCCAATCTGTTATGGAAGGGCATTTATGCTGTTTCCAGTGTAGAATTCTACTGATATTTAATAGATAATGCTGAAACAGCACATACCACATTGACCCACTTAAACCGGGTTAGCCTGCTTAAATAGGTTGTTGATTAATCAAACCTGGAATCCTTTTACAGAGGTAGCACTGCCACCGCTCCTGTGTAGGATCACAGCCCCGGTCCACAGATGACGCTGGAACAATCTGCAGCCTGTAGAACTTAGACCATAAAAGTGTTGCCCCTGGAGAGCATGACAAATGAAGCGAGACGTCCTTCAAGGAAAAGCTGGCTTCCAATAGCACCTGTAGTTTATTACGGACTGATTTGACACTAGCCAATCAGCTTCCAAGGAGCAGGGGCTGCGCGGGCACAGGAGGGCCTAGAGGAGCCATCCCACGTTGAAGGCCAGAAAGGGCTGTGGTGAGGAGATANTGCGATTTCTAACAGCAGAGCATAGTTTTGTTTGGAATATTGCTTTATGAACTTATCCAGTGCATGTTCGTGCTTGTAGCCAATCTGTTATGGAAGGGCATTTATGCTGTTTCCAGTGGAGGATTCTACTGATATTTAATAGATAATGCTGAAACAGCACATACCACATTGACCCGCTTAAACCGGGTTAGCCTGCTTAAATAGGTTGTTGATTAATCAAACCTGGAATCCTTTTACAGAGGCAGCACTGCCACCGCTCCTGTGAAGGATCGCAGCCCCGGTCCACAGATGACGCTGGAACAATCTGCAGCCTGTAGAACTTAGACCGTAAAAGTGTTGCCCCTGGAGAGCATGACAAATGAAGCGAGACGTCCTTCAAGGAAAAGCTGGCTTCCAGTAGCACCTGTACTTTATTACGGACTGATTTGACACTAGCCAATCAGCTTCCAAGGAGCAGGGGCGGCGCGGGCACAGGAGGGCCTAGAGGAGCCATCCCACGTTGAAGGCCAGAAAGGGCTGTGGTGAGGAGATANAAATATACAGGTAATATGTGGTCCATATGTGATCTGACTTTGGGAAAGACAAATATCTGACACCAAAAAAAACTTCAGAGGAAAAAGAAAGAATACATTTTTTTAGAAGGAAGGCCAGAAGGCAAAAAAAGAAAGGAGGAAGGGAAAGAGGAAAGAGACGTGAGTATAAAGGAAGGACAGAAACACAAAATGAGATATGACTTTATTGTATGTAACTAATTTCACATTTAGAAGGCCTCACATTAACAACTGGAGAAGGAAATGGTAACCCACTCCCATATTCTTGCCTGAAGAACTCCATGGACAGAGGAGCCTGGTGGGCTACAGTTCATGGGGTCACAAACAGTTGGACACAACTGAGCAACATTAACTCACTCACATTAATAGTATTTGTATCTCACTTTAAACAAATTTCTCAGTCATTTGTTTTATTTGGATCTTCAAATGGCAAATAACCAGTGAAACTGACTTTTTTTAATCCCCAGTAAATTAACTGCATTTACATAGTATCCAGTTACTCTACTCTTAACTTCCCTGTCTCTCCAGGCCAAAGTTGCGAAGATCGCCACTGATGTTCTATCAACTCATATGAAACCCACTACGCCTATGGCCCAATAGCATCAACAATTTGTAAGTTTTTCCCATTACTGTGTCATTTCCCCTAATTCTCTTTTATAGATATTAAGGAAAGCTAAAGAATTCATGAAATAGAATTAGAACATATGGAATTGCCAATTTAAACTTCAGTTTTAACAGGAGATTCTGAATTATATGTGAACTCAGAAGATAGATTCTACATTTTGAGAGGATAAGATTTTTCTAGAAGCAAATTATACTGAACCTTTACAAAGTGACAAGGTCAACAGGAATAATTACATCAAGACAAATTTACAGTTTAATTCTTCCACCTTCCTATTCTCTACCACCACCACCAAAGCTGTGGCAGAGTCCACCTTATTTTTTTTTTTTAATCGTTTAGCTTTGACTGAACTCTTTCATCCTTGGCCTTGTCCCTATGCAAGCACAGTCTTTCCCCTAGCTCCTGGTGAGTAAATAGATAGGCCAACACTTTCGGCCACTTTGATCATGTAAAAACAGTCTCCTGTGGCTCTCATCAGCCATGTCCTACTGTGTTCAACTGAAATCTACATGCTGAATTAAGAAAGGAGGTCCCAAGGTCCTAGTTCTGCTTTTTTTTTTTTTTAATGTCTCAGAACCACTTCTTATTCTTCACTATTTTTAAACTTTCATTGTCTTTCCATTTTGTTAATTATTGATTTAAATTTCTTACAAGTCGGGCACTGTGCTTAGCCCTTGATTTTCACAATGTCCTCACAATCTCCTCTTTTCCACAGTTACTCCTCACAATATTCTATGAGGTATGCAGTACTTGTATCCAGCTTAATGGGGATACAAGCCCAGGTTTTAAAAAAAAACAACAACAACAACAAAGTCCATGATCTTAACCACTGTGCATATACTCATTTCCCATTTGGTTTTACAGCTAAAATAACTAGGCTTTTCAATTTCCAAGCAATAAAAAGAAATTCATTTTTTTTCACCAAAGACACTTAGTTCAGACTCTGGGAAGTGAGATCATTTCTTCTCCAATCCCACCAAACTTAGTTTGGAAATTCTTTAGTAAAAACCACCTTTTCTCCAAACTATTCCCAAGCTTCAGTCCTTATGCCCAAACTTTACAAGAAATTTCAATGAAACTGCTTATACAGTCTGAATTTCTTACAAAATTTAATTCTTCAAAAGCAAGGATTATACTTCAGAGGTCCTCTCAGATCATATAATATCTAGAACAGGGCATGGAACAAAAGCAGAATTGATTCTCATAAGCTTACTCAATGAAATGGTGTCATAACTTGTCCAAAAGAAGTGAACATGGATTGAAACCACAACAAAACTAGACTTGATATAGATGGTCAACACCAAAATCAGATTGATTATATTCTTTGCAGCCAAAGATGGAGAAGCTCTATACAGTCAAGAAAAACAAGACCAGGAGCTGACTGTGGCTCAGATCATGAACTCCTTATTAACAAATTCAGGCTTAAATTGAAGAAAGTAGGGAAAACCGCTAGACCATTCAGGTATGACCTAAATAAAATCCCTTATGATTATACAGTGGAAGTGAGAAATAGATTTAAGGGCCTAGATCTGATAGAGTGCCTGATGAACTATGGAATGAGGTTCGTGACATTGTACAGGAGACAGGGATCAAGACCATCCCCATGGAAAAGAAATGCAAAAAAGCAAAATGGCTGTCTGGGGAGGCCTTACAAATAGCTGTGAAAAGAAGAGAGGTGAAAAGCAAAGGAGAAAAGGAAAGATATAAGCATCTGAATGCAGAGTTCCAGAGAATAGCAAGAAGAGATAAGAAAGCCTTCTTCAGCAATCAATGCAAAGAAATAGAGGAAAAGAACAGAATGGGAAAGACTAGAGATCTCTTCAAGAAAATTAGAGATACCAAAGGAATGTTTCATGCAAAGATGGGCTTGATAAAGGACAGAAATGGTATGGACCTAACAGAAGCAGAAGATATTAAGAAGAGGTGGCAAGAATACACAGAAGAACTGTACAAAAAAGATCTTCACAACCCAGATAATCATGATGATGTGATCACTCATCTAGAGCCAGACATCCTGGAATGTAAAGTCAAGTGGGCCTTAGAAAGCATCACTACAAACAAAGCTAATGGAGGTGATGGAATTCCAGTAGAACTACTTCAAATCCTGAAAGATCATGCTGTGAAAATGCTGCAGTCAATATGCTAGCAAATTTGGAAAACTCAGCAGTGACCACAGGATGGGAAAAGGTCAGTATTCATTCCAATGCCAAAGAAAGGCAATGCCAAAGAATGATCAAACTACCGCACAATTGCACGCATATCACATGCTAGTAAAGTAATGCTCAAAATTCTTCAAGCCAGACTTCAGCAATATGTGAACCGTGAACTTCCTGATGTTCAAGCTGGTTTTAGAAAAGGCAAAGGAACCAGAGATCAAATTGCCAACATCTGCTGGATCATGGAAAAAGCAAGAGAGTTCCAGAAAAATATCTATTTCTGTTTTATTGACTATGCCCAAGCCTTTGACTGTGTAGATCACAATAAACTGTGGAAAATTCTGAGAGAGATGGGACTACCAGACCACCTGACCTTCCTCTTTAGAAACCTGTATGCAGGTCAAGAAGCAACAGTTAGAACTGGAGATGGAACAACATCACCCTGCTTATTTAAATTCTGTGCAGAGTATATCATGAGAAACACTGGACTGGAAGAAACACAAGCTGGATTCAAGATTGCCAGGAGAAATATCAATAACCTGAGATATGCAGATAACACCACCCTTATGGCAGAAAGTGAAGATGAACTAAAGAGGCTCTTGTTAAAAGTGAAAGAGGAGAGTGAAAAAGTTGGCTTAAAGCTCAACATTCAGAAAACGAAGATCTTGGCATCTGGTCCCCTCGCTTCATGGGAAATAGATGGGGAAACAGTGGAAACTGTGTCAGACTTTATTTTTGGGGNAGATATGCAGATAACACCACCCTTATGGCAGAAAGTGAAGATGAACTAAAGAGGCTCTTGTTAAAAGTGAAAGAGGAGAGTGAAAAAGTTGGCTTAAAGCTCAACATTCAGAAAACGAAGATCTTGGCATCTGGTCCCCTCGCTTCATGGGAAATAGATGGGGAAACAGTGGAAACTGTGTCAGACTTTATTTTTGGGGGGCTCCAAAATCACTGCAGATGTTGACTGCAGCCATGAAATTAAAAGACGCTTACTTCTTGGAAGAAAAGTTATGAACAACCTAGATAGCATATTCAAAAGCAGAGACATTACTTTGCCAACTAAGATCTGTCTAGTCAAGGCTATGGTTTTTCCTGTGGTCATGTATGGATGTGAGAGTTGGACTGTGAAGAAGGCTGAACACCGAAGAATTGATGCTTTTGAACTGTGGTGTTGGAGAAGACTCTTGAGAGTCCCTTGGACTGCAAGGAGATCCAACCAGTCCATTCTGAAGGAGATTAGCCCTGGGATTTCTTTGGAGGGAATGATGCTAAAGCTGAAACTCCAGTACTTTGGCCACCTCATGAGAAGAGTTGACTCATTGGAAAAGACTTTGATGTTGGGAGGGATTGGGGGCAGGAGGAGAAGGGGACGACAGAGGATGAAATGGCTGGATGGCATGATTGACTTGAAGGACATGAATCTGAGTGAACTCCAGGAGTTGTTGATGGACAGGTAGGCCTGGCATGCTGTGATTCAAGGGGTCACAAAGTGTCAGACATGACTGAGTGACTGAACTGACTGAACTGAGTGATGAACACTTTCACTTTCATGAACTTATTACAAATTTAAACTGGAACTAGAATTGAAGTCTCTAGATTCCAAGACCAGAGTTATTCTTACACTACCTAAATGTTTAAAATATATTTATTATTAATCCATTAATCTTTCTATGGTCCTGCTCCCTCATCTCCTTTTCCTTTCCACTTTTCTTCTTTCTCATGTTTTATGGTCTGTTATTTATCACCTCATTGATTTACCAACACTCAAATTCATCAAATATTTATTAGGTACCTGCAATCATAGAACAACTGTGCTAGATATTTAGGACAAAAATGTGAAAAAAAATACGAATGTCTCTAAAATATTGGGACTTCTCATTTAAATGGAGGAAGAGAGTCATATCAAATATGGAATCACACAAACAAATACAGAAGTACATCATATACTGTGTTAACTATGCCAAAGTCCAGAGTCCCTATTTTTCATTGTCATTGCAGTTCTTTCTTTGGGAGTGAAAGGTTGAGGCATATAGAACCAGATTCTCAATCATGACTCTGTTGATATTTTGGGTTGCTTAATTAAGTTTTGTAGGAGGTTGTTCTGTGCATTGTAGGATTTTCAGCAGCCTCCTCAGACTTTTTCTACTAGCTGCCATCCTCCTTCAGTTGTGATGATCAAACAGTGTCCTTGATTTGGGGGAAGGAAATCAAATTTTCACCAGCTGAGGACTATCAATATAGAAGGAGTTTAAGATTTTTTTGGCTACTGCTGAAAAATGGCTTCCTAAATAGATGAATTAATAAATCAAAATGTGTGCTCTTTTTCCTTCTACAAAGAAAGAACGTGGCCAATTGCTCCTTATATTTGTACTCTAAATCCTCTTTTTTCCAAAGCCTAATTCATGCTTGATGCATGAAAAAAAAAAGCATAAAGTCAGATTTTATGTTGTATATTATAAGAAAACAATGTAATTATTTCCATAATTCATTACTAGCCATCATTCAAATTCAAGGCAAAGTAAGAGACATGGGTACATAGGATAAGTAACACCTTGTTTGTCATCTTTCTTCCCTCAGAGCAGAAAGGAACCTGCTGTGGCTGTATGAGCTAAGAAGCATTAAAGCTGAAAATGAAAACATCATGGAAACTGATCTTACCTATTGTTATAAAAGCAATTACATGGAAGTTCCTAAAAAGTTTCTTGAGAGACATAAAAATCAGAAATTAAACCAAAGTGTTCAAAATTATAGAGAATATTAAAACCCTATTTGTACTAATATTTTGAACAAATATTTCTAAATATTGCCAGTAATGCCATTGGCAATGGAGAATAATCAACAACCATGATGCAAGTTTTTTTCAAAGATATTTATACTTTCATAATTTTTTGAAATGCTGGAAAATATAGTAAATTATACCAAGTCCCACTAGGAAAGAACTAGAGAGCGAGTGACTACCAAATATTCAAGGTTGTCATCTAGTGGTGACAAGTAAACTGCAGGCTTGTGATCCCAAAGTAACGTCTGCAGTATCACTTTCTCACTATCTTCTTTCTCCTCTTTATGAATTTTAAACACTTGTTATAAGATGACTTAATACTACTTTTGAAGAAAAAATGATCTATTATGCCTGTTTATTTTCTCCTACAAAACAATATTCACTCTCATTTCTAACAGAAGTATTTTGAAGAATACTAATTTCAAGATTGTTTATATTTAATGAAAACCTTGAACATTTATCACTCTTAGTTAGATAATGGGAAGTAATAACATGCCTTCCTGAAAACAGAGGATTCAACATAATCACATTACATTAGTTAGAGATCACAGAAGATAAATTTTGGCATTAGTCAGTGTTGCATGCCACCCAAGCATACTTCATTAGACGCTGTCAAAGGCACAGAAAACTGCCAATCACATTAACAGCTAACTTCTTTTAAAAGCCATTCAACTGAGTTTAATTATGATTAAATATATTTGAACTGAAGGAACATTAAATACACAAATGCCTCCTGGCAATCTTTTCAGAATCTATGGTGAACAACAGCTTCTGCTCAATAAAAAGAAACCTTTTAATGCATTCCAATAAAATAAATCAATATGCAAAATTTGTTGCATTCAGTAAAATGATTTTTGATTTTTCTTAGCAGGAAAATAACATAAGGAAATGCTCAGTTCTTACAGGACAAACAAGTAACTTAGTAATACTATCATTCACTTGAAATCAGGAACCTCAGAGATAGCCTCTATTCTATTTAATTCTTGTCTACCATTGCCAAAAACTAACTAGAGAAAAAAATCACAAAACCCATGTATGTTGCTTATTATTCACCTTTTTGTTTCTACCTCTGACACACTGGTTTTATTGTTTAGATTATCCATAACTCTCCCTGGGGCTTCTCTAACAAAATAACTGTGCTTACATTCCTCTAATTCCTCAACTCATTTTCCCCAGTGTATTGAAAAAGAATCTGAACATGCTTTTACTCTCTAGGGTGCCTTAAACTGTGCCTACAAAAATTTAACATATCTGAAGAAATGCTTTTGGGATAGTGAGTGGGAGATTTTGTGAGGTGGTGATATTGGAGGAGGAAGGAACCAGTTAAGTCTAAGAAAAGAGAGGCAACAGTTTCCTCTCAACATCAATCACAGCAGCTCCTGTGTGTGACTTCTACATAAGAACTTTAGGCAAATAATCCTATAGCCTCCAATGATCATCACCACTATCAAGAACAGTCTAAGGAATAAAGCTCAAAGTTCATACCNGAGGATGAGATGGCTGGATGGCATCACTGACTCGATGGGCGTGAGTCTGAGTGAACTCCTGGCGTGCTGCGATTCATGGAGTCACAAAAAGTCGTACACGACTGAGCGACTGAACTGAACTGAATGAAGATAATGGCGACCTCCTTCAAGCAGTTCCGTGCAAGCATTGCTGCACTCAGTGCCCCCAACCCTGCAGCAGGCCACCACTGACCCATGTCTCCCCCAGGGNGAACTCCTGGCGTGCTGCGATTCATGGAGTCACAAAAAGTCGTACACGACTGAGCGACTGAACTGAACTGAATGAAGATAATGGCGACCTCCTTCAAGCAGTTCCGTGCAAGCATTGCTGCACTCAGTGCCCCCAACCCTGCAGCAGGCCACCACTGACCCATGTCTCCCCCAGGGACTCCTGGACACTCCCAGGCCAGTCTGGGTCAGTCTCTTGTGGGGTCACTGCTCCTTTCTCCTGGGTCCTGATATGCACAATCTTTTGTCTGTGCCCTCCAAGAGTGTTTCCCAAGTCCTGTGTAAGTTCTGGTGACTCTATGGTCTGGTTAATGGCGATCTCCTTCAAAAGGGCTTATACTATACCCAGGTCTACTGTACCCAGAGCTCCTGCCCCTGCAGCAGTGTATTGCTGGCCCATACCTCCACAGGAGACAAACACAGTTCTGGTTCAGTCTCTGTGGGGTGTCTGGGTCCTGTGTGCACAAAGTTTGTTTGAGACCTCCGAGTGTCTCTGGTAGGTTATGGGGTTTGATTCTAAATGTGATTTTGCCCCTCCTACCATCTTGCTTGGGCTTCTCCTTTGCCCTTGGACATGGGGTATCTTTTTTTGGTGGGATCCAACATTCTCCTCTTGATGGTTGTTCAGCAGTGAGTTGTAATTTTGGAGTTCTTGCAGGAGAAGATGAGTGCACATTCTCATAAAAGACTGCAGTGAAAGAAATTGTTGGAGAGAAACTTGAAACAAAATTTTAAAGTAAATGTTTTTATTGTGGTAAAATATACATGACATAATGGAGAAGGCATTCCAGTGCTCTTGCCTGGAGAATCCCATGGTCGGAGGAGCCTGGTGGGCTGCTGTCTGTGGGGTCACACAGAGTTGGACTCGACTGAAGTGAATTAGCAGCAGCAGCATACATGACATAAAGCTTAGCATTTTGGCAATTTTCATGTATACAGTTTTATGACAATAGCTACATTCACAATGTTGTGCAACTGTCCCCACCGTCTAGCTCCATGTAGTTTTCATCTTCTTGAAACTCAACTCCCCAACCTCATTACTTCCCCACCAAGCCCTAGTGACCATATTCTACTCTGTCTCTATGAATTTGCCTCTTCTGGATACCTCATAAAAAAATCAGACAATATTTGTGTTTTGGTATCTGACATTTCACTTAACATGTTGTTTTCGAGGTTCTTCCAAGTTGCAGCATGTTTCAGAGTTTGTTCCATTTTAAGGCTGAGTAATATCCCACTGTATGTAGACACCATATTTTCTTTACCCATTCGTCAATAGATGGAAATGTAGGGTATTTCCAAATCTTGGCTAGTGAATCATGCTGCAATGAATACAGATATGCAGAATGCAGATATCTCTGTAAGACAGTGTTTAAAGACTGTATTCTTTTGAGTGTATTCCTGAGAGTAGAGTTGCTTTGAGTGTATTCCTGGAAAGTCTATGTTTAATTTTTTGAGCAATATCACTTCTATTTACCTCTTTACTCTGTGCTTTTCTTCATCTTCAACCTATTCACAGGGCCTTAGTTCTGTATTTGTGCCTTTTTAGACACCCCAAGAAGAAAGACAGAATTAGTTTAGAAAGCACTTGCTGTACAGGACATGTGAGATGGGCCTCTGGTCAGCCAGCCTTTAGATGGAGCCTTTGGTCAAGGACTAGTATTTTGGATGAGTTGTGTCCACATTATTGGTGTCATGTGATAATACTAACTCTGAACAGTAGATTGTGGATATTGTAAACATTCCTCAAAATTAGGCCATATGTAGGCACTCCAGGAAACACCAATTCACAAGGAAAACCCCAGAGGGAATTATAGACCAGTGAGGATTTATTCAATCTGGGATGTAACTTACTGTCTTTCTACAGTGCTGTGGTCTATCTTTTATTTTTAAGTCCACCTCTTCACTACTTGGTAAAGTTTGATGTCATTTGGAAACCTCAAAGACTTCATTGAACAAATGAAAGAATTTGTGAATCTTGAAGATTCATAAGTTAGAATGTAGAGTTCAGAATGCTATGGAATACTTCAATCTTGATTTAAAAATTACTTCCCCCATACCTTCCCTTGCAGCCTGTAGCCAGTGATTTGGAAGAAGCAAGAAAAAGGGAGCAGACAGTTCTTGCTTGAATGGTACCATCATATACTGGCTTTGTACTCTTGGGCCTTGGAAAAAATCTAAAACTGACTCCTATGGATGCCTTCTTGGTTTGCTTGGTTAAAAACTCTGATTACAACTGTCTTGACATGGATGGTATATTCTCTTTCTTTTCTAAAATTCTCTCCCTCAGTCCCACTTTTTCTGATAGTCTATTCTGCACAGGTTTCCATTATTTGAAGTCCAATCACCCTCTCAGGCAGTGGTCAAAAATGATTCCAGTCACCTGCTCACTTATGGCCCATGGGAACCCCTCATGCTTCCCCTGCTCTGACAAATTCTGAGCATTGGGCTACTCCTGAAGTGGTCCTGTGTTCTGTGCAGGCCACTTTTGCTGTCCCTCTCATGAATCAGGCACAGTCCTTTGTACCCTTATAACTGCAGGGACATACGAAGCTTCTTCAGGTGGTCTGCTGAAGCTTTTAACCCTAGGCTTGAGCTGAGGGAAGAGTACCCATCCCTTCTCATAAAAGTAATTCAGGGAATCAGTTGTTTTCTCCAAATATGTTGGGAGGCTTCTTCTGCATAAACACTCTCTACTCTTTGACATCACCATATTATGAGGGTGGGTCTGCCTGACACTCTTAGTATTCATTGTATTTTGGTGCCTCAGTTGAAACTTCTAATTAACAGCTTATTAACCTTTCTCTTTATTTGATTTGCATCTAAAGCATTTTCCAAATTATATTAAAGCTACCCTATGTCATTATTAATGTTCTTTCCAGTTGTTTTTGAGGTGAAACCCTGCATAGACTTGTAGAAAATCTGAATTGTTATGGTGCAGTATGTAAACTACCGTGCACAATGTGTGATGGAGAGTGAGTACTCAAATGTTAGTTCTTTTGATACTAATCAAGAAATCACATACACCAATACTACCAGTTTCACAAAAAGTCTTTGAGAACTGAAAAATTGTTATTGAATGTAAATGAATATGATTAATACAATTTTTTCAAAATTCAATTATTTGCTTGAAAGCTGGGATTTTATTATTGGAAACAAAATACTGTCAGTGATTTTCTTGAAGTGATGAGCTCACTTTGTACATTTTGGAGAAATTTCCTGCCAAATACCCAAGCCTGAAAAACCATGGATCTGTCAGTAGTTCTGTCATGTAAAAATTATGTTCCATGAAAAATGTGACCAGTTCAACATGTAGTTCAAACTGGTGTGCACAGGCTTTTCCTTGAAACAACCATTGCCCTTTGGTTTGCAGAAGTGCTTTGGATGTGTACTTCCTATTTCACCGCACAGAGTTTTAAAAAGATGTATATTCATGAATTAAAATTTTATGAAATTAATAATTTTGGCTGCTTCAAGAATATTCATAAGTGAAATTGACATTTAAACATTAGGGTACCTCTTGTGAAGAATATTACTACTTGCAGAGTTTGGATTGCTAAGGTGGTTTAATACACCAGTGCTTTCGCACATCCCTGCAAATCTCAACACAGTGAAAAAGGGCAAACAATCTATTATTATTATTTTGCATTGACATTTTGGCAAATTTGGGTCAACTTATTTATAAAACTTCCCACAGTTTGCATTTGCTGATAGTTTCCTCATTAAACATTAACATTATTTTTGGCAAGAGTAGTATAGAGGTGATATGTACTTCTTATGCTATTACATCAAGAAACACTTACTGTTTGTTTGTCCCAATATTGGTAATTCTATGTTTGATTACTTGATTATAGGGGTGCCTGACACAGCTCTTGATAGTAAAGGTACTAATTCCCTTTGAAATTAGTAGCACTTAGAAATTGACACATAATCACCTGCGAAATCATGCTTGGAGACCGTGTGGGTATTTTGTTCTGCAAAATGGTTTTAGCATTTCATTGATGATCTTTGTCTAAATCATGATTATGTTGAAGACTGCAAAGTGGTGATTATTCCTTTTACATTTATTCACAGCAGGTATTATAGAAAGAATAATATCACCTGTTTCATTCCATCTATTTCTCTTTATAGACTCAGATTTTTTCTTTTTAACAATTCAATAAATTAATTGGGCAAATGAGAACCTTTTAAAAGTGCTATTGTGTTCTTTTAACATATTTCCATTAGTCTTTAAGCATTTCTTTGCTTTCTGGTAGACAATATTCAAGAATCACTTTCCGAGGGGCGGTCCTAAGGTGGCAGAGGAATAGGATGGGGAGACCACTTTCTCCCCTACAAATTCATCAAAAGGACATTTAAATGCCACAAAACAACTTCTGAATGCTGGCAGAGGACATCAGGCACCCAGAAAAGCAGCTCATTGTCTTTGAAAAGAGGTAGGCAAAAATGTAAAAGACAAAAAAAGAGACAAAAGAGGTAGGGAGGGAGCTCCGTCCCAGGAAGAGAGTCTTAAAAAGAGAGAAGTTTCCAAACACCAGGAAACACTCGCACTGCTGAGTCTGTGGCGAGCCTTGGAAGCACAGAGGGCAATATAAAAGGGAGGACAAATAAATGAATAATTAAACCCCACAGATTACAAGCCCAACAGTAACTCCCCCAGTGGAGAAGCAGTGCAGACACCTCCATCCACCACTAGCAAGTAGGGGCTGGACAGAGAGGTGTGGGCTGCATTGCTTTTTAAGGATTGGGCCCAAATGCCCTGAGGGTGACGCCCCGAGGGTGACCAGAGTGAACTAACTTGGGCTAGCAAACCAGACTGTGGGATAGCTACCACGCGAAAAGCCCTAACATAAGACACCACCAGGACCGCACACAGAACAAAGGACGGAACAGAATTAGCCAGTTGCAGACCATCCTCCTCTGGTGACAGGCAGCCAGAGCCTGAAGGGCTGGAAGAGGGCAATCGCAGCCCCAGAGAGACATTAACTACCAAGCTGCAAACAGGCTTCTTTGCTAACTAAGACTTCTTGGGGTTCTGGACAGTCATCATCTGCCTGAGAAGGCACACCCATTGTACACCCAGAAAACTGAGCAGCTGGAACAGGAGAGGCCATAAGTCGCACCGACCGTGCTCACCAAACACCTGAGCTACTTGGAACGGGGAAGGGCACAAAACATAGGCTCAACTGAGTCTGTGCCTCTGAGGTCCAACTGAGTGCCTGAGCCTGAGTGGCTTAGACCTGGGAGGTGCATGGAGCCCAGGGCCAGCCTCAGATCGTTCCTGGCAAAGCAACCTAGAGCCTGAGCTGTGTGTGCTGTGAGCGGGGGCAGGCCCAGTGTGGCTGAGACACGGCGAGCACACACCACTGTTTTGTTTGCAACATCTCTCCCTCCCCACAGTGCGACTGAACAAGTGAGCCTAAAAAAAATGTCCACCACTGCCCACCTTGTGTCAGGGTAGAAATCAGACACTGAAGAGACCAGCAAACAGAAGCAGCTAAAACAGAGGGAACTGCCTTGGAAGTGACAGGTGCAATAGATTAAAACCCTGTCATTGGTACTGACTGCATAGGAAGGGGTCTATAGATCTTGAGAAAAATAAGCCGGACTAAGGAACTATGTGAAAATGAACTGACACCACACTGCCCACAACAACACCAGAGAAAGACCTAGATACATCTTTACTATTTTTATGATATTTCTTTTTTTTCTTCGTTTTTTAAACTTTTTTTTAATGTTTAAGTCCTCTATTACTCCTTTAATTTTCATTTTTATAACCTACTATTACTTTTCCAAAAAAAGAACCCTATTTTTAAAGCAAACTTCATATATATATATATATATATATATATAAATAATTCCATGACTTTGTGTTTTTTTTTCCTTCTTCTTTTCTTTAATATTGTATTCTTGAAAATCCAACCTCTACTCTAGATTTTTAATCTTTGCTCTTTGGTATTTGTTATCAATTTTGTACCTTTAAAAACCCAATCTTCAGTACCCATTTTTACTTGAGAGTGAGATTACTGGCTTGACTGCTCTCTCCCCCTTTGGACTCTCCTTTTTCTCCACTAGGTTGCCTCTGTCTCCTCCCTCCCCCTTCTCTTCTCTACCCAACTCTGTGAATCTATGTGTGTTCCAGATGGTAGAAAACAATCAGGGAACTGATTACTGACTGGATCTGTCTCTCTCCTTTCCATTCCCTTCTTTTATCCTCCTGGCCACCTCTGTCTCCTTCCTCCCTCTTCTCTTCTCTGTATAACTCCGTGAACATCTCTGAGCAGTCCAGGCTGTGGAGTGCACATAAGGAAGTGATTACTGGCTAGCTTGCTCTCTCCTCTTTTGATTCCACCTCATTTCAGTCAGGTCACCTCTAACTCCCTCCTCCCTCCTCTCTTCTCCATGTAACTCTGTGAACTTCTCTGGGTGTCTCTCACTTTGGAGAAACTTCTCATCTTTAACCTAGATGTTTTATCAACAGTGCTATATAGAAGGATAAGTCTTGAGGCTACTGTAAAAATAAGACTGAAAAACCAGAAGCAGGAGGCTTAAGTCTGAATCCTGAGAACATCAGAGAACTCCTGACTCCAGGGAATATTAATAGATAGGAGCTCATCAAATGCCTGCATACCTACACTGAAACCAAGCAACACCCAAGGGCCAACAAGATCCAGAGCAAGACATACCATGCAAATTCTCCAGTAACACAGGAACACAGCCCTGAGCTTCAATATACAGGCTTCCCAAAGTTACTCCAAAACCATTGACATCTCATAACTCATTACTGGACACTTCATTGCACTCCAGAGAGCAATCCAGCTCCACCCACCAGAACACTNTTTAGAGATAAGAAGAGTCCACCAGAGGTTATATGCCCAAGATCACAATGCTATTGAGTAAGAGAATTAAGATTGGAAGCAGATTTGCCTTTTGGTAAAATTTTTGAGGATAATGTTCTACATTCTAGGTGATTATCTCAGATGAAGCGATTTATTAATTATCTCTTCAGCTATATATAATCTTCCATTCAAACTGACAACAGAAAATTTATTTTGTTTTTTATATCTGTATTTTTCTCATAAAAATTCTATTTGGTTCTTACAGTAATCTGCTTATATTTTCTTCCTGGTTTTGTTTTCCCTGTTCTCCATTATAATATTAATTTGAATATTTTGATTATGCTTATGAAAAACCCTTTCCTACTGGTCCTCTATCTCAGTTTTGGAGTGTATGTTTTCTTGTTTTCTTCTTTTCCTTCTGCTGACTCTTCCTCATGGTAGTAGCTTTACTTATGGCTGTGAAACTTTTTCATGTAAACCAAGTTGCAACTTTAGCAGTTTTCTATGGCAATGTCCTATGTTCTTGTGGTGGGGAGTAGAGGGTGAATGGAAAGATGCATACGGATTTCAAAGTCCTGGGATAATTTTATGTTAATTTATCTGCCTATGATTTATTATGCAGAGCACAAATAGAAACATAAAAGCTATGCATGATGGGAGTCCTCTGCTCCTTATTTCCTGCAGCTAATTCTTTTCATACCCACAAGATGTTCCTGCAAGATATTACCTTCCTTAGTAACTGAGTAGTTATTTTTTAATCCATTTCAGGTATGGGATCATTCTTTGCTAAGTCACTTCAGTCGTGTCCAACTCTGTGCGACCCCACAGACGGCAGCCCACCAGGCTCCCCCGTCCTTGGGATTCTCCAGGCAAGAACACTGGAGTGGGCTGCCATTTCCTTCTCCAACGCATGAAAGTGAAAAGAGAAAGTGAAGTCGCTCAGTCGTGTCTGACTCTAAGTGACCCCATGAACTGTAGCCCACCAGGCTCCGCCATCCATGGGATTTTCCAGGCAAGAGTACTGGAGTGGGGTGCCATTGCCTTCTCCGGATCATTCTTTGTAAAGATCAATTTCATATTATTCACTACTTTCAGTTCCCTATAAGCGTAGGTTCTACAGTTTTAGCTCTCAAACCCAGAAGGAGAATCATTGCTAATAAAGAGCTAAGTTTTAACTTTTACTTACAGCCCAAACTCTAATTTTTTCTTGGTTTCTTTCACTAGGCATTTGAGAATTTCCATTTCTTGATTTCTGGTTCAGTTGTATGTGTTTTTAATTTTTTATTTATAATAAGTTCCTTACACATGAACATGTTTCATTCTAAAAGCATATTTGTAAGTCCAATCTATTTGTAAGTCCAACAAAGTTAGCCTAGATACCTAACACAATTGGCCATATAGTACCATACTGTAATAGGTTTATAATACTTTTCACATACATAATGCATAAAAAACAAGCAAAACAAAAAACAATGAAAGAATTTTTAATTTTATAATTTGGTACCTTGAGAAGTATGATAGTACCAGCTGCATCACTACTCTTGCTCCTAGACATCCTGGGCTTGAAATAAAATACTGTACTCTCCTGGAAATACCAGAGATGTGGGTTAGAACCTTGGATTGAGTAGATCCCCTGGAGAAGGAAATGACAACCCACTCCAGTATTCTTGCCAGGAAAATTCCATGGACAAAGGACCCCGGTGGGCTACAATCCCTGGGGTCACAAAAGAGTTGGATTTGACTGAATAACTAAGTGGCAACAACAACTGTTGTACTATATACAGTACTGTAAAGTGCACAAAGGCACGACTACTTATAGAGGATGCACGCACGTGACAGTGTACACTGGACGTGTGAACTGACATGTGATTGGACAGAGAATCAGTATTTGCATTTTTGAAAGTTTGCAATTTGAAGGTTTGTATGTATGGAGCTTACTGTATTTATTTATGTATTCATTTATTTAATAAGTCCATTTCCCAGCTGTTTATGGTTTAAAGTAGGAAGGAGAATTCCTTCTTAGTCAACCATATTAAACTGTTATCTATCTCCTGGGTCCTCAATTGTATCACTTCTCAATATTAATCTTCACTTTGAAATCTGTAAAATAATTGACATTGTGGAAACAGTAATTATGGCTTATTCACAAAATCCCAGAAGACCAGAATTAAGAAGCAGATGATAAAAATCAAAAGAGCAATTTGATAATGAGTAAAAGGGAGGAGATAGGGTCAAGATGGCCAAGAAGGAAGACCCTAGCTCACCTCCTCCCATGACACACTGAAATTGCAACTCGTCACAGAGCATCTACCTGTGAGAATGACCTGAAGACTAGTACAAGTGATTTTCCACAACTAAATATATAAACAGTGAAGAGCATGCAATAAATGGGAGAGATGGAGATACAATATAGTCAAGACCTCCACCTTGGGTAGGCAACACGCAAACAGGAAGATAACAATTTCAAAGGTTCTCTCCTAGAGTGAGGGGTTCAAACCCCCTACTGGACCCCCAAGCCAGGGGGTCATGCACTGAGAAGATGGGCCCTTAGAACGTCTGGAGTTGAAGACCAGTGCAGGGCTTCCATGGCGGCTCGGAGGTTTGCAGTGCAGGAGCCACAGGAGATGCAGGTCTGTCCCTGGGTGGGGAAGATCCCCTGGAGGAGGGCATGACAACCCACTCCAAGATTCTTGCCTGGAGAATCCCATGGACAGAGGAGCCTGGTGGGCTACAGTCCATGGGGTCACAAACAGTCAGACACAACTAAAGCAACTTAGCGCTCTAGTTTCTGGGGATTTCCCATTTGTCAGTGGGCCAGCCCCAGCTCCGGGCCTGTGGAACCCAATCTTGAGCCACACTGAAGGTCAGTCCCACCTGATAATGAGCCAGAACCCGTCCTCAGACCCTTAGCTAGTAGCCCTAGAGCCCAGCCCTGCCATCAGGGGTTCAGCAGCCACTGCACAAGGCAGGGTCTGGCAGCCGACCAAGTTCAATGCCAGCCCCACCTATCAGCAAGCTCACAGTAGTTAGCCCAGCCCAACAGAAGGTCTCACACAGCCCATGTTAAAAGCACTGATATAGCATATAGTTGTGATCACCAGGGCTGAGTTGCTGCTGGTTCTTATACGATATCTTCTATATAAGGTTATCTATATATCTATATATAGATATATATCTATATCAGGAGGAATAACTGACCTTCCTTATACACAGAAACAAACATGGAGAATTAGGCAAAATGAGGGAACAAAATAATACATTCCTAATGAAAAAACAAGACAAAACCCCAAAAGAAGAACTAAGAGAAGTGGAAATAGACATAAAGATGCTCAGCCAACTTGAAAGAAAAATGATAGAGAGTTATAAAAAAAAAAAGTTGGAAAATATAAAGAAACAAATGGAGCTGACGTATATAATAACTAAGACAAAACATACGCATACAGTACAAAGAATCAACAGTAGATTAGATGATGGACACAGGAAAGCAGTTCTAAGAGGAAGTTTATAAGTGATACAAACCCACCTAAGGAAACAAGTAAAATCACATTACCACTGAGCCATCAGGGAAGCACAAATTAGCATATGCATATTCATATTTTACACAAATGATATCATATTAGTCAGACTTTCTGTATCTTGAATTTTAACCAAGCATTATATTTCAATCATAATTTTATAGCAGTGCCTACAGGGACTCTTTATCCTTTTTAACACTTACATAGCAGTCTATTGTTTCCAGTTGGCTCAGTGGTAGAAAATCTGCCTTCCAATGCAGGAGATGTGGGTTCAGATCCCTGGGTTTGCAAAATTCCCTGGAGGAAGAAATGGCAACCCACTCCAGTATTGTTGCCTGGGAAATCCTATGTTTAGAGGAACCTGGTGGGCTACAGTCCGTGGGGTCACCGAGTTGGATACGACTTAGTGACTGAGCAACAAGTCTATTGTATGGATAAACTAGCTGGATAGTCATGGGGAGTTACATGGTTTCTAATATTAAGTGATATTTTAAAAATGTAAATCCCAAACACAGTTTTTCTAATTAAAAGTCTTAAGTGACTTATAAAATACTTAGAAAAAAACCCAAAGATGTCACACTAACTGTTGATCCAGCTTATGAAGCCATTAGTACCTGCTGCCTCTTCCGTCCTGATTGTATCCTGCACCCCTCTTTGTTTGCTCACTGGGGTCTAGCCAGATTAGCCTTTTTTCCTGTTTCCTCACTATATCAAGCTCCTCTTGCTTTATAGGTTTTTGAACTGATATGTCCTTCTTGGCATGCTATTCTTTCCAAGTTTTCTGTGATCGGCTTCTTCAGATTTTAATTTATATGACTATTCAATTTAAAGTAGTCAGCAAGTTATATTCTATGTAGTGTAATACTGGAGTGGGTCATCATCTCCTTCTCCAGGGGATCTTCCCTACCCAGGGGTCAAAACATGTCTCCCGTGTCTCCTGCACTGCAGGTGGATTCTTTACCCGCTGAGCTGTTGGGGAAGCCCCCTATATAATGTCTCACTGTTAATTGTCTGTACGTCGACTTAAAGTCAAACATTAATAAAGATTTAGTGTGATCTCTGAGTGGGGCAGCTATAGGAATGCACGTCTCGGAACTCTGGCTGCAGTGACCAAGGGCTCCAGCTGGTGTCCTCTGAAATCTATGGCTTCGTTTTCATCAAGGGCACACTTCCCTAGGGCTGTTCTCAGCTAATGACGGATTGGTGGCAAGGATGACAAGGAAGATGCATTCCTGAGATGTGTGGGACTTCTCTGACGAGGGTTTTGGCTTGAAACACACTTTCCTTAGAGGTGACAAATGTAGGCAATGTTTTTTTTTTGTTGTTGTTGTTATTCTTTTTTCATTTGCTTATAGCAAGGGAGAGATTAAAGCATGTTTAATGGTGTATGGAAAGAATTGAGAAATGGTTGAGAAACTGAAAACATAGGAGGAAGGATAACTATAGGAGTCAAATCCTCCAGGTTGATCGAATGGACAGGAACCAGCGCACAGCTGGAGTTTTGAATTTAGATATTCTCTATCAGGAAAATAAAGGAGGGAGTATAGGTGTTGGTGTAACTTCTATTGAGTTCCGAAGTTCAGTGACTTATCCAGTGGATTCTTTTCTCTCTCTCATGCTCTCTTGCTCGCTCTCTCTTTATCCCTCTGAAACAAAAGGCAAAGCTATGTTTTGAATGAAAAGGAGGAGAAAATGGGAGTCTTCAGGAAAGTAGAGAGCTTTTAAATAATTTCATTAGGAATGGGAAAGCAAGTTGACCTATGCTGGCTGTAATTGATGACCGTACATTTATAAATGCCTATACATTTATAAATGTTCAAAAATAAAACTATAATACAGTGCACTCATTCTAGAGTAGAGTTATAAACAGTGATTTAAGAGTACAGAAAAGAGAATGATTTATTGTACCTTAAATTATATTTAAGTATAATAACAGCTACCATTTACTGAGCCTCCTAACCTCTGCCAGGCTCTGTGAAGAATACTTATATCCATGACCTCAATTAATCTGAACATCAATGAAGGGCTGGTATTTTCTGAATTATTAGTTAGCATATGAGTGGACTGAGTGACATGGACAATGTGTAAGTTACCAAAGTCTTACAGATGAGAAGTCATAGAAATAGGATGTGAACTCAGGGCTGACTCACAAACAAACAAACAAACAAACAAAAACCCACCTGAGTTATTTCCATGCCTCAAACATGTTAAAACTTGGCCTTAATTTGAAATCCTAACCAGATTTGAGATCTGAAATGACCATGATCACTGAAATGTTTCTGAGCACTTTAAAAATGAGACTTCCAAGGTGCCACAGTGGTAGAGAGTCAGTCTGCCATCGCAGGAGATGCAAGAGACGCAGGTTTGATTCCTGGGTTGGGCAGATCCCCTAGGTAGGAAATAGCACCCACTCCAGTATTCTTGCCTGAGAAACTCCATGGACAGAGGAGCCTGGAGGGGCACAGTTCATAGGGTCGCAAAGAGTTGGACACGACTGAGCACACTTGCAATTTTTTTTTTTTTTATTGTTCCTCAAACACTCTTCTAAATCACAGCGCTAGTTCCAAAGCTTTTATCTTCTGAGGCCGTGGTAGACATTGCTAATCAATGACGACACTAGTTTCCAGTAAACTGAATGATCCCCATTCTGTTCTATCCAGTACTCAGGGTGCTGCTGCTGCTGCTAAGTCACATCAGTCATGTCTGACTCTCTGTGACCCCAGAGATGGCAGCCCACCAGGCTCCCCCGTCCCTGGGATGCTCCAGGCAAGAACACTGGAGTGGATTGCCATTTCCTTCTCCAATGCATGAAAGTGAAAAGTGAAAGTGAAGTCGCTCAGTCATGTCCAACTCAGCAACCCCATGGACTGAACCCTACCAGGCTCCTCCGTCCATGAGATTTTCCAGGCAAGAGTACTGGAGTGGGTAGGCATGATTAATTGACAAAGTCAACAGGAAAATTGAACATAGTATTTGCTGTCTCTGTTCTGAAAAGTAAACAACCTGTTGCATACAAATGTAAGAGGGAAATAGACTTTTAACGGAAGAGAAGGTAGAGGAATCCTGTGGAAGATAGCTAGATGAAGATTTAGTACATAGTAGGTGCTTTTGAATTTAGTAGACTCTTGATAAATTACAGATTGAGTACATTTCAAAGAGAGAAGATGACTTCCTTTTCTTCCTTTTCTCTGTATTACTTAATCTCTGAAATTTTTGTGATGTATCAGGAGGGCTTGTAAGTGGACGTTCTACTTTTCTGTTGCAAATATAGACTTCAACATGACTTGCTCTAAGAGAAGCAAGAAAAGAGAGTGTGAAGTGCTGTCTCCTAGGCTCCAAGATGCCTGTTCAGAACACTGACGAATGGCTGAATGAGGGCTGAGGGTAATTAGGTTGGTCAGCTGGAGGGCTTTCTCAAGTCCTGTAATCTGTCACCCCTTGACGCCTGCCTTCCCCTGGAAGTGACAGATGATGCATTGAGCCATGGTGGTAATGTAAACCTTGGTGTGTCCCAGAATCCCATGTCTGCTCGTCGTATGACAAGCACTTCTTTTATGGACAATTTATTTCTCTCTGGAAAGCTCTGCCTAGATACAGCCTTAGTTTCGAGGATATTACTTATCATGAATGCATTCTTCCCAAATTTGAAAAGTGAAACTCAGGATAGGCAATGAATCTTTCTGGAGGTCTGAGTTAGGATCCGTTTAGGGGTGGAACTTGGTCCACTGTGAATATGTCTCTTATGCATCCTACTAGGGTTCACGGATCACAACAAACCCCATACTCCTACCATGTGAAATTTTTACTATACTAGTAAATTGAAAAATAATGTTTCTATATGACGTGAAGTGAAGTCACTCAGTCGTGTCGGATTCTTTGAGACCCCATGGAATGTAGCCTACCGGGTTCCTCTGTCCCTGGGATTTTCCAGGCAAGAACACTGGAGTGGGTTGCCATTTCCTTCTCCAGAGGATCTTCCCGACCCAGAGATCGAGCCGGATCTCCCACATTGTAGGCGGACGCTTTACCGTCTGAGCCACAAGGGAAGCCCTGTAATATTTCCATATATTTTCCCAAATTTACCTTAAATGGTTTATATTCCATCAATATATAAAATATATTCTGTTTCCAGATAATAAAACATCACCTTCTCCCATCTCTGTACTTTTGTTATCCCTCTAACCTGGCTTTTTCTTTTCCTTTCTCTCCCTGCTTAACATGACTTCCTGACTTGTGAAAGTATCAGTCACTCAGTTGTGCCTGACTCTTTGCAACTGCAAGGACTGTAGCCCACCAGGTTTCTCTGTCCGTGAGATTCTCCAGGCAATAATACTGGAGTGGGTAGCCATTCCTTTCTCCGGGAGATCTTCCTGACCCAGGGATCGAACAGAGGTCTCCCACACTGCAGGTAGATCCATCTGAGTCACCAGGGAAGCCCATATGATTTGGTCCTTTGTTTATTGTCTGACTTCCTACACTATAATGTAATGAACTATAACTTTGTCCTTTTTTTTTTTTTTGGTACACTAATCTTGGAATACTGCAACTGCTTGGTATATATTAGTTCAAGTTTAATTAAATGGCAGATATAAAAAAATAATTCTTTCAGTTCAGTTCAGTTCAGTCACTCAGTCATGTCTGACTCTTTGTGACCCCATGAATTGCAGCATGCCAGGCCTCCCTGTCCATCACCAACTCCTGGAGCTCACTCAGACTCACGCCCATCGAGTCAGTGATGCCATCCAGCCATCTCAACCTCTGTCATCCCCTTGTCCTCCTGACCCCAATCCCTCCCAGCATCAGAGTCTTTTCCAATGAGTCAACTCTTCGCATGAAGTGGCCAAAGTACTGGAGTTTCAGCTTTAGCATCATTCCTTCCAAAGAACACCCAGGACCGATCTTCTTTAGAATGGACTGGTTGTATCTCCTTTCAGTCCAAGGGACTCTCAAGAGCCTTTTCCAAAACACCACAGTTAAACGGAACAGTTTGCATGACACAGTAGTGAGAACACTGATTTTGGAGTCAGAGAGGTTCTTGTTCCCTCTGAGACCTGATATCTAANTCTTTAGAATGGACTGGTTGTATCTCCTTTCAGTCCAAGGGACTCTCAAGAGCCTTTTCCAAAACACCACAGTTAAACGGAACAGTTTGCATGACACAGTAGTGAGAACACTGATTTTGGAGTCAGAGAGGTTCTTGTTCCCTCTGAGACCTGATATCTAAAAGCCTTGCTCCACCTATATCATTGAATTTTCCTGAGAATCATTTGATGTGATAACACCTTGAAATTTTTCAATAATGCAAATATCAATTATAATCACACTAAAATGTGCTCATAAACTCAGGAATATAGAGCAGGCTGTGTTTTGGCGGTCCTATCAATGTGGATAATTTTGGGGAGGAAGGCATGAGATTTTGGTTGCAGAGGGGCTCTTCAGAAGTGTTCTTTATCCAAAATTCTGCCCTGAGCCTCCCTCCTCCCTTTCTTCTTCTTTCCTGCCTTCCTTCCTTCCTTTCCTTCTCACTACTACATACCTTAATTTGTTCAAGCAAAAACTTTTCTTAAATAAAATTATCATTTTATCTATCATATGCCAGTAATAAATTTATACTGCTAAGATGAGCTGGCAGTTGGAGTTATTTTAAGTCAATTCATTGAAGATATGGAGCTTTATCTTTCCCTTGGTCAAATCAGTTTTATTCAACTCAAAGCATGAATTTGAAGCAATTGCAAGGAAAGAAGTAAGTTTCAGTAGAATCACAGTGTGTCTTATGCCCGAGAAGGGTTGAATGAGCAGATTTCTGGCTGGACTTAGAGTCTATTTAAGCAATTTCACTCAAGTCTCTCCATTGCCAGCAGGACAACACATTAAGTTTCTTCTTAATCCATGTGGATAAAGACTGGACTTGAACACTGTGTCACTGGGGAAACAGCAAGAGGTTTGGAGTCATACAAAGCTAGTTTTGAGTCTTAGTTCTGACACCCATCTGTCACTGGTTCCCGAGAAAGTAAAGTCTCTGAGAAAATAATGGTGTCTACCCCATAGATCAGTGAGATTTCCTTGCTAAAACAAATGAATAATATAGTGGGCATGGATTACAAGCCAAGAGCAATGACTGGATTTGGGATGCTGTGGAAAACAGCAAGTCTTGCCTTCATACAATTACCACCTCACCGCACATGGTGACTCTAGCTTTCCCCTTTTCCTGACTTCTGCCACTCCTGGCATAGCAGCCCCAAACACCACCTCTAGATAAACGACCATCACCAGTGCCATTTACCAAATTCTTCAAAGTTACACGGTCAGGTCATTGTTACTTCCAAGCATCTAATCAATAAAGATGTGGAATATATTCTAATTGTTTTAATAAGCTAATGTAAAGGCAGGAGAAAGGAAACTAAACCCAGCGTTCTCTCTCTAGGACTGTTCAGTTGACCAGTACTTCCTAAAATGCAGATGACTTCAGCTAGGGGTATGTAAACTGATTTTACATTATATGTGAACAATACTTTCAGTTTTAATTATTATACTTTCTATTTATCAGAAAAAATAACTAAAGCCCATGAATTTTCCATAGTTTATTGTGATCCACAAAGTCAAAGTCTTTGGCATAGTCAATAATGCAGAAATAGATGTTTTTCTGGAACTCTCTTGCTTTTTCCATNGAAATAGATGTTTTTCTGGAATGCTCTTGCTTTTTTGATGATCCAGTGGATGTTGGCAATTTGATCTCTTGTTTCTGTGCCTTTTCTAAATCCAGCTTGAACATCTACAGTTTCATGGTTCACATATTGTTGAAGGCTGGCTTAGAGAATTTTTAGTATTACTTTGCTAGCATGTGAGATGAGTGCAATTGTGCGGTAGTTTGAGCACTCTTTGGCATTGCTTTTCTTAGGGATTGGAATCATATTGACCTTTTCCAGTCCTGTGGCCACTGCCAAGTTTTCCAAATTTGCTGGCATATTGAGTGTAGCACTTTTACAGCATCATCTTTTAGAATTTGAAATAGCTCAACTGGAACTCCATCACCTCCACTAGATTTGTTCATAGTGATCCTTCCTAAGGCCCACTTGACTTCACACTCCAGGATGTCTGCTCTAGGTGAGTGATCACACCTTTGTGATTATCTGAGTCATGAAGATCTTTTTTGTACAGTTCTTCTGTGTCTTTTTGCCATCTCTNCATCACCTCCACTAGATTTGTTCATAGTGATCCTTCCTAAGGCCCACTTGACTTCACACTCCAGGATGTCTGCTCTAGGTGAGTGATCACACCTTTGTGATTATCTGAGTCATGAAGATCTTTTTTGTACAGTTCTTCTGTGTCTTTTTGCCATCTCTTCTTAATATCTTCTGCTTCTGTTAGGTCCATACCATTTCTGTCCTTTATTGAGCCCATCTTTGCATGAAATGTTCCCTTGGTATCTCTAATTTTCTTCAAGAGATCTCTAGTCTTTCCCATTCTGTTCTTTTCCTCTATTTCTTTGTACTGATCACTGAGGAAGGCTTTCTTATCTCTCCTTGCTCTTCTTTGGAACTCGGCATTCAAATGGGTATATCTTTCCTTTTCTCCTTTGCTTTTGGCTTCTCTTCTTTCACAGCTGTTTGTAAGGCCTCCTCAGAAACCATTTTGCTTTTTTGCATTTCTTTTTCTTGGGCTGATCTTGCTCCCTGTCTCCTGTACAATGTCACAAACCTCCGTCCATAGTTCATCAGGCATTCTGTCTATCAGATCTAGTTTCTTAAATCTATTTCTCACTTCCTCTTAGGAAGGGATTCCACAAACGTTAGGGATTTGATTTAGGTCATATCTGAATGGTCCAGTGGTTTTCCCTACTTTCTTCAATTTAAGTCTGAATTTGGCAATAAGGAGTTCATGATCTGAGCCACAGTCAGCTCCCAGTCTTGTTTTTGCTGACTGTATAGAGCTTCTCCATCTTTGAGCAAAGAATATAACCAATCTGATTATATGTCTGTTAGGGACATATAAATCAGATAAAAGAAACACCTCAAGGCTGAGGGAGTTTCACCAGGCCCCTTTCCCACAATATGCATTTTTGAGATAGGAAGGCACAAGGTGTGTCATCCCTGGCCATAAAACAATTGACATGAACACTGATTTCTTAAGCCATTATCAGCCCAAGGTTTGAGAAAAGAAAGAGTTAGTCTTAGACAGTACCATTTTGAAGAAAGTTAAATTCCAAAGCAAATACTTTGTTTTATCAGCATAGCTTAAGAAAAACATTTCCATAAGAAAAATGCATTGGTTAGCTCAAGGCAGAACCAGGTGTTGTCAACACAGAATCAAAAGGAGCTTCCTTTAATTTTGTGTAGAGAAGGAAAAAAGTGCCTGCCACTTGCAATTTATTTCCTCCTGCCACCTGGGGACCTCTAGCCTTCCTACCTGTTACTCTCTCACCATCATCTCACCCCGGTCAGAATGATTGTCATAAAAAAATCGACAAACAATAAATGCTGGAGAGGATGTGGAGAAAAGGGAACCAACCCTCTTGCATTGTTGGTGGGAACATAAATTGATACAACCACTATGGAGAGCAGTATGGAGATTCTTTAAAAAGCTAGGAATAAAACTACCATATATCACAGTAATCCCACTACTGAGCACATACCATAATTCAAAGGACACATGTTAAAAAAAAATAACAGACACATGTACACCAATGTTCATTGTAGCACTATTTACAATATCAGGACATGGAAGCAACCTAGGTGGCCATCAACAGATGAAAGGATAAAGAAGTTGTGATACATATATACAGTGGAATGTTACTCAGTTATAAAAAGGAATGATTTTGAGTCAATTAAACTGAGGTGGATGAACCTAGAGCCTGTTATACAGAGTGAAGTAAGTCAGAAAGAAAAAACAAATTTTGTATGTTAACATATATACATAGAATCTAGAAACATGTTACTGATGAACTATTTTCAGAGCAAGAATAGAGACACAGAGGTAGAGAATGGACTTGTGGACACAGTGAGGGAAGGAGAGGCTGGGACAAATTGAAAGAGTTGCATTGAAATATATACATTACCATGTGTAAAACAGATAGCTAGTGGGAAGTTGCTATATAACACAGGGAACTCAGCTTGGTACTTTGTGACAACTGAGAGGGGTGGGATGGAGGGATTGGGAGTGAGGATCCAGAGGGAGGGGATATATGTATACGTATGGTGGATTCAAATAGATGTAGGACAGAAACCAACACAACATAGTAAACAATTATCCTCCAACTAAAAAAAAAAATAATCCACATGCCAGAGACATTTTGGGGTGGCAAGTTTTACTCCCCCACTGTGAGTTTATTGGGACTCTCTCCCCAAAGGCTGCCATATTTTTTTTCTTAAACCCTATAAAATGCACTGGAGAAGGAAATGTTACCCACCCCAATATTCTTGCCTGGAGAATCCTGTGGACAGAGGAGCCTGCTGGGCTGCTGTCAATGGGGTTGCAGAGAGTTGGACATGACTGAAGCAACTTAGCATAGCATAAAATGCAAGTCCATTACATGCTTTGTGTCATGAAGATTTACCTGGCCTTGCAAATACACAACTTAAATCTTGGAGAGGACCTAGTCCATATGTCCTAAAGTAGTCCTCAGAGTAATGTGCTCAGAGATTGAGGCCAACAAGCTTCAGTTTAGTGCACAAGATACCTGGGTCTCTGAAAGATTTGGACTTCAATGAGTGTACCTTTAAGATTATTGTTGTTCAGTCACCAAGTCATGTCTGACTCCTTACAGCCCCATAGACTGCAGCATGCCAGGCTCTCCTGTCCTTCACTATTTCCAGGAGCTTGCTCAATTTCATATTCTTTGAGTCAGTGATGCAATCTAACCATCTCATCCTTTGTAGCACCCTTCTCCTTTTGCCTTCAATCTTCCCCAGCATCAGGGTCTTTTCCAATGAGTCAGCTCTTCACAACAGGTGGACAAAGTATTGGAACTTTATCCTCAGCATCAGTGCTTCCAAAGAATATTCAGAGTTGATTTCCCTTAGGATTGACTGATTTGATCTCCTTGCTGTCCAAGGGATTCTCAAGAGTATTTTCCAGCACACAATTCAAAAATATCAGTTCCTCAGTGCTCAGCCTTCTTTACGGTCCAACTCTCACACCTGTACATGGCTACTGGAAAGAACACAGCTTTAACTATATGTACCTTTTTTGGCAAAATTTTTAATACACTGTCTAGATTTTTCATAGCTTTCCTTCCAAGAAGCAAACATCTTTTAATTTCATGGCTGAAGTCATCATCCCCAGTGATTTTGGACCCCAAGAAAATAAATTCTGTCCCTACTTCCATTTTCTCCTCTTCTGTTTGCCATGAAGTGATGGGACCAGATGCCATGATCTTTGTTTTCTGAATGTTGAGTTTTAAGCTTTTAAAGTTTTAAGTTGTTTTCACTCTCCTCTTTCAGTTTCATCAAGAGGCTCTTTAGTTTCTCTTTGCTTTCTGCTATTAGAATGGTATCATCTGCATATCAGAAGTTGTTGATATTTCTCCCAGCAATCTTGATTCCAGCTTCTGATTCAGACCGCCCAGCATTTCCCATGATGTACTTTGCATATAAGTTAAATAAGCAGGGTGACAATATACAGTCTTGTCATACTCATTTCCCAGTTTTGAACTGGTCCATTGTTTCATGTCTGGTTCTGTTGCTTCTTGATCTGCATGCAGGTTTCTCAGGAGACAGGTAAGTTTGTCTGATATTCCCATTTCTTTAAGAATTTTCCACAGTTTGTAGTGATCCACACAGTCAAAGGCTTTAGCATAGTCAATGAAACAGAAATAAATGCTTTGTGCAATTCCCTTGTGTTCTCTATGATCCAACAGATATTGGCAATTTGATCTCTAGTTCCTCTGCCTTTTCTAAATTCTACTTGTACTTCTGGAAGTTCTTGGTTCACATACTGCTAAAGCCTACCTTGAATGATTTTGAGCATAATCTCACTCGCATGTGAAATGAATCCCATTGAATGGTAGTTCAAAGATTCTTTGGCATTGCCCTTTTTTGGGATTGGAATGAAAATTGACCCTTTTGAGTCCTGTGGCCACTGCTGAGTTTTCCAAACTTGCTGACATACTGAGTACCACACTTTAACAGCATCATATTTTAGGATTTGAAATAGCTCAGTTGGACTTCCATCACCTTTGCTAGCTCTGTTTGTAGTAATGCTTCTTAAGGCCCACTTGACTTCACACTCTAGGATGTCTGACTCTAGGTGCGTGAACATGCCATCGTGGTTATCCAGGTCATCACGATCTTTTTCATAGTTCTTTCATGTATTCTTGTCACCTTTTCTTAATCTCTTCTGCTTCTGTTAGGTCCTTATTGTTCTGTTCTTTATAGTGCCCATCCTTGCATGAAATATTCCCTTGATATCTCCAATTTCTTGGAAGAAGAGTAATTATGAGTTTAGGATTGACAGATAAACACTCTATATATAAAATAGATGAACAACAGGACCTATTTAAAACACAGGAAACTATGTTCAATGTCTTGTAATAACCTATAACGGAAAATAATCTGAGAAAGAATACGTGTAACTATGTGTATACAGACATACACACACACACACACATATTGCTGTTGCTTAGTCACTCAGTTGTGTCCTACTATTTGCAATCCCATGGACTGTATTGTAACCTGCTAGGCTCCTCTGTCCATGGGATTTCCCAGGCAAGAATACTAGAGTGGGTTGGTTATCCTTCTCCAAGAGATTTTCCAGACCAAAGGATCTAACCCATGTCTCTTGCATTGGCAGGTGGGTTCTTTACCATTGAGCCACCAGCGAAGCACCATACACATTTGAATCATTTTGTTGTATACCTGAAACCAACACAACATGGTACATCAACTATACTTCAATAAATTAAAAAAAAAATAGGAAGGGGCTCAATGTATTCAACTGCAGAGACTACCCTTAAAGATATGTGAGGTTTTTCTTTTTAACCCAGTGGCTCTGGAACACAGATGGGCACCTGCCTTTGAAACAGTAGCAGCTCCACTAGGCGTTTTAAGGCTCAGCAGTGCCTAAAGCTACTAAATCTTTTTCCCTCCTCATTCAGTTCATTTGTGTAGACCCTCACAAATCAGAGTACGTGTTTCCTGGTGCTAATTTGTTTATGGTCACAGTCCTGCTGGGATCAACAGCAGCCTATTAACTTTCACAGTCATTTTTAACCACAGCCTCAGGGTTTCTCTCTGCTCATTAATTCACTTTTGTGAGAAAGTTTTGAGTGCATTAAAGTGAAGCACTTAAAATAATCCTGATTTAACTAAGTGCAAAGCAATCTCGCACACACACAGCTAATCTGTGGCAGGACCAGCCAGGTGCTGGCGACAGACCAGGGCCACTAAGCCAGGGCTCCATGTGTGTCCTGGGGCCACTCAAGAGCACCACCAGTACGACTTGCACTTCCACCACACACTGCAACCCAGGTCAGGGTGGAGCCAGGTTCCTAGAAAGATCTACATTAGTTTTCTTCAAAGAAAATTATGCTCTGTGGGGGTGGGGTGCAGCTTCTCACACTGGGCCAAGCCCCACCCACATACACTGGTTAAACATAAGAACACTTAACGTATAAGCTTTTCAGTTTCAAACTACTTATTTTTCATAACTAAGATCATATCACATTTTTTACCTCTGTGTGACAGCTGATTAATTGAGTTAGCTAAAACTACTGAGGTTCAACCACGGTGAAACGATTTCATAGTACAGCTCTGAAAGGCGGATAAAAGCAGGTGACCCAGCATAAAGCCCAAAGCAATAGTTTCTTTAAGATGATCTGAGTATTGACCTTTTTCATAACTTCATGCTAACCTGCTACTATTGAGTATTCAACCAGAAAGATGAAAATGGAATGCAGAGTGATAATTAAATTAACAGTTTTGCAGAATAACACCTTTATCTTGTGAATAAAATGTGTTAGAAATTCTCAAGTGCTGTGATGATGTTACCTCATCTCACACACCTGATATCACTAACGCTAGCAACACACGATCCTATAAGATGTGCTTTAAAAATTCTGTGGAAACCTTGGATTTCAAGAGCATCATTAGGTCAAACTCTGGTTCCTGAAAAGCTACATTAAAATCAATTTCTTCACATTATAACTTGCATATATAACAGTAAACAACAGTTTCCAACAGTTACAGGCTTTAATTTTCTTTACTCCCACTTTTTTGCTTATTAAAATAGGCAAAGCATCATATTTTCACCTAAAATGTTTTGCTTGTCTTCTGGATTTCTGAGCTGGATTTCAATTTTGAAGTCCTGAAAGGTAACAAGGGATCCCAGGTAATCATTTGCAATAAGAGGAAAGAATCTCTTTAGCTTCAAAGTTCTGGTTCAGCAAAGTGTTTTCAGTAGCCTGCTTGCTTTCTCTTTCTCTCGTAATTCTAAATATCAGGGAGTGATGAAAGCTTTACACATAAACTATGAAGGGGAGTCATTGTAGAAGGAAACGCCTCATGTGGATCTTAGAGTCTATTTTTGTACTCTCTGGGAAGGCAGTGCCTTACTTTTAGTAGTCTAAGTAGTCCAGTTTTTAAGCATTTTAAAGTAATTTTTAAGTAGTCAATTTCAAGCAGTTCATCTCCCATTTAATTCATCAAATTAGAAGTTTCTGACTCAAGCCTGATCATTTGTATTCTCCTGGCATTCTAAGTTCAGGAGGAAAAGAAGGTATTCCCAGGATATCTTGAATTAAAAACACACGTGACCTCAGCAACAGTGTTGACAGGCTTACCATCTGCTGTTCACCAGAGTCGCCGATCTGTCACCACGTCACACGAGTTAGACTTGTGGGTAGCAAGTCAAGAGGCAGCATTCTGCTGTGGCTCCTCTCCAGGGATGAGAAATCATCGTGGTGGCACAAAGGTGAGAGCGAGCCATGGGGAGGGAACAGAACATGGGACACGTGCCCTTCTTATGTTGTAGCCACCCACTGTGGCATGTTTTTTATCTTGAGGAGAAAAAATGAAAAGTAAATCTTCTGAAGAAGCGGAAGGACTCTTGAAAACTATTTTCTTTCTTGGTATAACTGATGCAGTTGGAAACTTCCCTTATGATTCGAGTAGCAAGAGCTTGGAGGAGAAATGGGCATTTACTTAATGGATGGTGTATAATAACATAAACCTATAGCACAGCACAGAAGCCCCTGGGTGTGCGATTCCAAGCTAATGAAGGGGAGGTGTGTTCGTGGGCCATCACCCCTGGAAACTTGCCATGTGTCACCCCTGGAAACTTGCCACGTGTCGCCCCTGGAAACTTAACACATGTGCCCACATCAGCCATGTGGCTGAACCACCTCTGGAGATCCTTCCACTCTAGAGTGAGTCCTGAGTCATCAGCCCCACAGCCAACTGACTTTCTAAGAAACTACACCAGTAGGAAGTTGAGGACCAAGGAGTTTAGGTTTATACTATATTATTATTTTTTTAAACAAACATGCCATTCAAGTCATACTAGTTAAAACAACACAGCAGGAGTTACATCTTCCTTTATGCTCTCTACTAAACAGTCCTCCCACTCATCTGTCACCAACATGGACATTTTATGAGAAACACTTTTCAGTATTTGCTTACTAGTTCGTCTTTTACATACAGCTGGAATGAATAATTTAGACTGGCATTCTCCCCACCCATCTACCCAGAAAATGTGTTTTTCCTTATCTGAGGTTTTCTCAGAACCCAGAAGAGTGTAGTCAACATAATACAGTGACAATTTAAGCAAGAAAGAAATCTCACTTTAAAGAGGAAATGCTGAGCATTGTAAAAAAAGTTAAAAAAAAAGTGGGACAGAAGTGAGGAGCCACAGACACAGAGGTATATCCCTGTCAGGAGACCGTGGAAATGGAATGGGTGGGATGGGAAGAATAAAAAGAAAAATAAACCATGTGGCAGGTAATTGCAGCTTCCTATTTTCCAGACCCACATTCATCTCAGACATGTATGCTTTAATTTTCTATACTTCCAGGAACACTGACCCTCTTTCTGTTCCTGGAATCCTTAAGGCCAAACACAGTGTGACTTGCCCACTCAGAGAGCAGCAGGATTGTCTGAAAATGCCCAAGGGGTTGTACTTGTAGGAGAAGAGAAATTGACACCGGATACTTTAGGTCTGTACTGCTGACTTAGATTTTATTGGTCCAGTTTTCACTTTATTCTTGTGCTGGGTGAAGTCACATAATAAAACTCAAGAAAGGAAAATAATTGATTGGATGTACTATTAAGTTAATTAGCTTAGTTTCTTTAAAAAAATAGTTCACAAACTTGAGGCAAGTAATTTATAGATGTTTAGAATCAGAAAAAATGTTGATTTCTCTTTGTTTTACTGCTGGTGAGTATTACCTGGGGCAGAACTGCTACTGCTAAGTCGCTTCAGTCATGTCCGACTCTGTGCAACCCCATAGACAGCAGCTCACCAGGCTCCCCTGTCCCTGGGATTATCCAGGCAAGAATACTGGAGTGGGTTGCCATTTCCTTCTCCAAGGCATAAAGGTGAAAAGTGAAAAAGAAGTCGCTTAGTTGTGTCTGATTCTTAGCGACCCCATGGACTACAGCCTACCAGGCTCCTCCATCCATGGGATTTTCCAGGCAAGAGTATTGGAGTGGGGTGCAACTAGGCAGCTCATAATGTTTGTGGGCTTGTGTATGTTTAAAAGTTTGTCTACGAAGCAGGGTGACTGCCTGTTCTCAGTGCTGATGGAGGATCAGAGAAGAACCTGTCAGTTGGGGACCACTCTTTCTAAATTCAAAACTTTATCTATGTTTCTTAGTTTTTAAAATTTCTTAGCTGCTTTTTGAAGCAGTGATGCTTTCTGTTTGGGAGTTTTAGTCTTTAATTTCTAAAGCAATGTACTTTGATTAGTCTCTTTTATGGCCTCCCTTTCTCTTCCCTTCCTGCACCCCACGAACCTCATTACTTGTTATTATATGATCTTGAGCAAGCTGTTTAGTTTTGTGTATCTCATCTATAAAATAAGTTAAAATATTCCTTTAAAGTTCATTTCCAATTATTCTCCATTTTTATTCATTCCCCTAGAGAATTTCTGTTTAATTTTATTTATTATCTATATGTGAAAAAGTCCTAAATCGATACTCCCAGCCTCAGTTTCTCTCAGTCCCAATTATCTGTATGCTTTTACGATATATATGTCTCACTAGAATTCAAGGCTTAAGTATTGAACTCTGGTTGTTAAAATGAAATTTCCTCTTTAAGAAAATTAATAGCATGTCTTAAGAGTCATGAAATATATTCATGTATATATTTAATGCAGGAATTCTACTTCTAGGAATCCACAATAAGAAATAGTTCAAGATATATTTTTGGAAAGTATGTTCATTGTTCCTCCTTCTCTGAATTGAAAGGAATCTGAATAAACAATAAAAAGGGATTAAGTGAGTTATGATACATCAACCTGATAAATACTAAAAATCTATTAGAGAGGCTTACTTCCTTTTAGCCACAATGAAATGTGAGTAATATTATATATAATGTAATATAATATAACACATGTGAACTGAACCCTTTACAAAGTTCTGGCAGGAAATTTATGAAAATGATAATAACTGTGTGTTCAGATGGCAGATCAATTGTGAATCTTTATTTTGTTTTCTCTTTTTCCAAGCTTGCAATTATGTTTTTTACCCCTCTTACTGTTGGAAAAAATAATCAATGTTGAAAACTGATCTTATTTCTTTTCTTCCTAAAGTCTTTTCCCACTGGCTACCAGTGTGTCTTCTCAAGTCCTCTAGGTGCTCAGCTCTGGAGTTTTGAATTTTGTAATTCTCTCCTTTTACCTCTCATATCTCAAATTATAACCAAGGGCCATAGAATCTTCAAAAACAGATTTTGTTCATTACCACCTTCTACTCAAATCCAAACTCTCAGCCACTGTAGCCAGTATGTATTTAACAGGCCCTCATGGGATCTCAAAGAGTTGGACATGACTAATTTGTGTGTGTGTGTGTGTGTGTGCATGCACAAATGTGCATGTACACGTACGCACATGCGTGCGCGCACGCACACACACACACACACACACACACACTCCTTTATGTAGTTCCTCTCCTCACAAACCTACTTTTTGCTCCCTACTATTTACAATATCAAAATTGGACTCCAGTGTTGATCTTATTATCTTTTCCCATATAATCTCTGTTTAACTTCTTAACTTTGGTTTTACAAATATCCCTATCTCAAATTCTCTACTTTGGCCAGAAAGCTCTCTGAGTTCCATTTTCATACTTTGTATTCATCAATCTTCTTACTTCTTGCTTCAAAATTCAGTCTCAAGTGTGTGTTATATATCCTCTCCACATTTGGGGACATGTTACTCCATGTATCCTCAAGTCCTTACTAACATGGACTTTTTAAGTATCCAAGTATGATAAAATATTTGAAATGTGGTCTACAAATATTAGATATTATATTATATTGTTTCAGTATGGCATAATCCTTAAAGTATTATAGTTAATGGCTAATGTTTTTTTTTTTCTAATTTAAAAAATTTAAAAATTGGACCTAGAAATAACAGACAGGTTACTATAATATCAGTCACAGAAAAATACTAGGAAGGTTTATGACAGCCATGCTTTTGTTGTTACTGAGGACAAGATATGGCAGTCAGTAGAAGCAATAAGAACAAGGCATTCTATAATTACTTTGATAATTTGAGTTCATTAGCCTCGATCAGAGGAATGCTTTCAGCACAGTATTTGACAAAATCTCTTTGACAGCCTTATGGACAAGACTAAGAAATGTGAGCTGGAGTATAATTACTTGAGTAAATTCATAGCCAGCTCAAAAGTTACTCCAAGAATCTTGATTAAGATAGCAACTTGGAAAGATCAACTAAGCTATCTGACTCTGATCTCTTCAGCATTTTTTATCAATGATTTAATGAATAATCAGAAAATATTCACAGCAAATTTGCCCAATTAAAATAGCTAGATGGTATTGTTTATGCAAAGAATGTCAGGAAGAGAAAAAAAAGAAGAAAGAAAAAGAAAGTCCTCCAAAGTCTAAAATTTCAGACTAATATCAGGAAGATTAAATAAAGTACAGATAAATAGGAAGCCTTCAATTCAGGTTTAGGAAATTGGCTGAACAATTGCCGATGGAAGAGACTTTACTTGAGAAAAGTTCATGTGAAAACAAATTCCCAGAGGTTTCAGTTGACATTATCCCCAACGTGAGCCAAAGTCATATGGAGGGAAAACAAACAAGCCATTTTGAGGTAGGAAAATAATATAGCATCCAGAGCAATGGAAGAACATATTTTAATTTTATCCTGAATTTACTGCACCTGAAAAAATAGCTTAATTTAGGGTGCCTTATTTTAAAGGAGGAAGCAGACAATTCAGAGGTAATAGAAACAGCAGAAAGATAAATGTAAGGAAATTAGGGTAGATGACGAAGAGGTAAATGGGGTGTTTAGCTTACAAGAGATCACACAAGAAATGCCATGACAACTCTGCTCAGATACATAAATGATTCTCAGGACTTCCCTGGTAATCCAGTGGCTAAGTCTCTGTGCTCCCAATGCAGGGGGCCCAGGTTCAATCCTTGGTCAGGGAACTAGATCCCACATGCTACGTCTAAGAGTTCACGTGCCACAACTAAAGATACCGTGTGCTGCAAGGAAGATTGAAGATCTGACGTGCAATAACTAAGATCTATCATAGCCAAATCAACAACTTAAAATAAAACTTAAAACCCAAAAACTGACTCTCAGGTGAAAAAGAAAGTAAGGTCTCACAGAGGGATCTACGTTTGAAAACAAAGCTTTAATGGACTGCTGGGACCTGAGAAGCTGGGATGCTGAATGGAGTGATGTCGCCACGAAATGAATTTTCTTGCTGCCAAAGAACAGGTCAAATTAAGTTTAATAGCTTCTTAGTGCCTGGCATAAGCATCTAGAGCATTCTACAGAAGTCAACACATGATGGTGAGATCATGAAAGCTGGAGACAGGGAGGGCTGTTCTGTGTCTTTGATATGAAAATAAGCCTGTGGAGGTGAAATCAAAAATTTTCAATCTTTCAACTATGTTCACCAATGTCATAGCATTTTAGAATAATATTTAAGATATCAAAGACTGGCAAAACATGTGTGATTTTTCAATTCAGGAAAAGATTTAGTTTTATTAATATACTGCTTTTCTTTGAAATTGCTCACAATATCAACTATGTGAAATGGAAAACTCTGTCAATTTACCTTTCTTGTTTATTTAGATGAAACTTACCATATAATTGATTGGTATTTGCTATTTCTTAAACATAAATGAGAGAAAAATGCGTTTTCATCCATTTTAAAGTTCCACCAACAATAAGAAATTGTCAAGAGGAAGAATGAATGTAGAAACACAGCAGAACTAGACCAAAATCAATTTCAAAATCACTAACCATCTCAGTAGTTTTCAAATGGTAACTTTCCATGAACTTGCATACTACTAAGTTGCTGCAGTCATGTTGGACTCTTTGCAACCCAATGGACTGTAGTCCATCAGGCTCCTCTGTCCATAAGATTTTCCTGGCAAGAATACTGGAATGAGTTGCCATTTCCTCTTCCAGGGGATCTTGCCAACCCAGGGATCTAACCCATGTCTCTAATGTATTTCTTCTGTGTTGGCAGGTGGGTTCTTTACCACTAGTGCCACCTTGGAGCTTATTAATTTAAAATTACTAAATATTTTCAAGGCTGACATTCAGCCCTGTCCTCCATAAAACAAATACAATTAGAATTTCAGGGAATTATTAAGAAGGTAGGCTTTTTTCCAAAAATTAATATTAACTTTGTTATTTATAGAGCAATTATAATACTAATTATACTAAGAACAACAGAGATTTGAGTTGTTAAAATGTTGATTGGTGGTTAGTTGATGTTGTTGTTCAGTTGCTAAGTTGTGCCCAGCTCTTTGTGACTCCGTGGACTGCAGCACTCTGGTCTTCCCTGTCCTTCACTGTCTTCTGCAGTTTGCTCAAATTCATGTCCATTGAGTCAGTGATACTATCTAACCATCTCATCCTCTGCTGCCTTCTCCTTTTGCTATCAATCTTTCCCAGCATTAAAGTCTTTTCCAATAAGCTGACTGTTTGCATCAGGTGGCCAAAGTATTGGAGATTCAGCTTTAGCAACAGTCCTTCCAGTGAGTATTCAGAGTTGATCTCCTTCAGGATTTACTGGTTTGATCTCCCTGCAGTTCAAGGGACTCTCAAGAGTCTTCTCCAGCACTGCCATTTGAGAGCATCAATTCTTTGGTGCTCAGCCTTCTTTATGGAACAACTCTCACATCCATATATTACTACTGTAAAAAGCATAGCTTTGACTATTGGGACCCTTGTCAGAAAAGTGATGTCTGTGCTTTTTGTTTTAATATGCTGTCTAGGTTTGTCATAACTTTCTTCCAAGGATCAAATGCCTTTTAATTTAATGGCTGCAATCACTGTCCTTAGTGATTTTGGAGCTGAAGAAAATAAAATCTGTCACTGTTTCCACTCTTTCCCCTTCTACCTGCCATGAAGTTATGGAACTGGATGCCATGATCTTAGTATTTTGAATGTTGAATTTTAAGCCAGCTTTTTCTTTCTCCTCTTTCACCCTCATCAAGAGACTCTTTATTTCCTCTTTACTTTCTGCCATCAGAGTGGTATCATCTACATATCTGAGGTTGTTCATATTTCTCTTGAGCAATCTTGATTCCAGCTTGTGGTTCATCCAGCTGGCATTTTGCATGAAGTACTCTGCATAGAAGTTAAATAAGCAGGGTGAAATATACAGCATTGTCATACTCATTTCCCAATTTTGAATCATTCTGTTATTTTATGTCCAGTTCTAACTTGCTTCTGATCTGCCTACAGGTTTCCCAGGAGACAGATGGGACCAGACTGGTGGTCTGGTATTCCCATCTCTTTAAGAATTTCCCACAATTTGTTGTGATCCGTACAGTCAAAGGCTTTAGCATAGTCAGTAAAGCAGAAGTAAATGTTTTTCTAGAATTCCCTTGCTTTCTCTATGATCCAACAGATGGCAGTTTGTTGGCAATTTTATCTCTGGTTCCTGCCTTTTCTAAATCTAGCTTGTACATTTGCAAGTTCTCAGTTCATGTACTGTTGAAGCCTAACTTGAAAGATTTTGAGCATAACCTTGTGAAATGAGTACAACTGTACGGTAGTTTCAACATTCTCTGGCACTGCCCTTCTTTGGGACTGGGATGAAAACTGACCTTTTCCAGTTGATGTTGGCGAAACTTAAAAATATCCAACTAAAATGTTAGCATAATGCTCATTTTTCAGATTTTGAAACAGACACAGAAGAGGACAGAGCCCAAGCCTGCACTGCTGGTTGCTGGAGGGTGAGATGTGGAACAAGGGTCTGCCCAGTTCACAGTCAACTGCTGTTTTATAACACACCACAGGGAACTGAAAAACAAAGTGAATTACTGAGATATGGTATCGAACACCTAATTTATACAGTGTGCTGCATTAAGCCCTGGCAGGACTGGGTATACAAAGAAAACCTACCCCTTTTCTTAAAGAAACAGTTGCTTAGCTGGGAGACAAGCTTGAATGCATAACAATCCAAACAAAGCAGAATCCATTAAGCAGTTCTATGAAGGTGCAAAGCAGAGAGGTGCCCCTATGTAGCTTGCTAGTGATCTGTCATAAGAAGGAATGCTAGAACATGTGTAGGAATGCTGGATAACATAGTCTTCATACTCTTTATCACTTAAGACAACTTGTGTGAAAATGAATCAGGAGACATTTCAGCTCACAGAACTTGTGAGTATGTACAGGGGGCCTGTGCTTGACTGCAAATTAACAAGACTTCACATGACAACCAGCCTGGAGGGGTAGGAGGGTCAACTTGTGGCAATTAAGGAGGCAGGACCAGCTAGGCTAAGAGATATGTCTGAGTAGAGACAATATTTTCCTGAGAAAACCTGTTTTTACTTCAATATACAAATGGATGGTGAGGACTGGCAGTATATACCATATGACACAGCCAAAATTATTTCAACTCTTTATTTAAACATGCATTATATACACTCATCACAGCCATGGAAAAACTTATTTAAATGTCTTTCTGCTAGAGCTACCATATAATGCAGCAATCCTGCTTCTGGATATACATCCAAAAGAAATGAAATCAGAATCTTGAAGAGATGCCTGTATTCCCATGCTTATTGCAGCATTATTTGTAATAACCAAAATACGGAAACAACATAAGTGTCTGCCAATAGATGGATGGATAAAAAAATGTGACACAATAGATATAATATGCATTTATATTACATATACATAATATATGCACAGGCTTCCCGGGTGGGTCAGCAGGTAAGGAATCCGCCTGCCAATACAGGACCCACAGGAGATGCAGGTTTGATTCCTGGATGGGAAGACCCCCTGGAGGAAGGAAATGGCCACCTACTCCAGTATTCTTGCCTGGGAAAATTCCGTGGATGGAGGAAGCTCACAGGATGGCTACAGCCATGGAGTCGCAAGAGTCAGACATGACTGAGCAGCTGAGCATGCGTGCAATATATGTACATACACACATGCAAACAAGGGGATGTTATTCAGCCGTAAGAAAGGTTAGTCTGCTGTTTGTGACAACATGGGTGGATCTTGAGGGCATTACATGAAGTGAAATAAACAGACAGAGAAAGACAAATACTCTGTGACATCACTTATATATCGAATCTGAATAAGTCATATATTAAAGACAGGTGATTTTATGTGCAATTTATGTTGAAGAATGTGGAAGATCAGCTCTTCTAATACCATCTTTTTATTGTAACAAGCTGCCTCTGTCTCCCACTTTTGGTTCAGAGGAGCCTGGAGGTCACCCAAGGCCTCAAAGCTACTGCTCTCAGTGAAGATGCTCTCCTACTGGTGCCCCAGGAAGCCACCAACTAGGCTGTAATGTCTTTCCAGGCACTGGTTGCTCTGCTGTTACCTGAGCTGACCAAGTGTCACCTGTGTTCCTGCTTGCTGCCAGGACAGTCCTGGGCACGTGGGGCGGGCGAGGAGCAGAACCCTCAGAACAACATGAATAACCTGTGTTTACCATCCATTTGGTAAGCAGTTACTGAGCACAGGGTGTGTATAGAGCATTCCCCTGTACGTTTACAGTAAGATATCCACCAGTTCTCATAAGAATTCAGTGAGGTGAGGATTATCACCCTAGCCCTCTTCCCATAAGACAATTTGGATACAAAGTAGTTAAATGATTCTTCTGGGGTCATATAACCAGTCTTCTGATTCCAGGTTCAGAGCCTTCCATCACCCCATATCTGCTTACTCTGCCTGGCTATTCAGGAACCCCCTTTTCTTCTATGACTTTGTTACATCAGTGTGGCCCATAGACCCCATCCCATCTTAGCACTGTAACGGATCAGACTCTATGGGACCTTCCCTGGACAGATCCCTCCCCCTAGTTTTCTGCTTAGATCATCTCTGATGTATTTACATAGTAGTTTCTCACGCACATTTCCTGAGTTGTTTTACAGATGCTAAAACCACCACCAAATGGGAGAAATGAACTACTTGATAACCCTGAGCACATGGCCCCCAGACTGACTGGCGCCTAGGAATAATGTTACACCTGTTACACTGCCCCATTACCTCACCATCAACCAATCAGAAAATTATTCATGAGCTGATTGCATACTCTGGGATGACCCTCTCTCACCTTGCTTTTAAAAATGCTTTGGTGAAACCCTTCAGGGAGTTTGGATTTGGGTTAGCACAAGTTACCTGTCCTCCTGGCTCGGCCCTGCAATACACCGTTTTCTGCTCCAGGCTCCACTATTTCAGTTTGTTTGGTTTTACTGTGTGTCAGGCATATGAATCTGTGTTTGGTAAAAGCAACACCTAGGTGCTTGATAGAAAGGCTGAGTCTCGGGCCTCTTCCAGACCTGCTGACTCAGACCTTGCCTTTTATTTGCTTATTTATTTATTTATTTTTGTTGTTGCTGTTGCTGGTTTTTATTTTACTTTTTATTTTTAATTAGAGGATAATTGATGTACAATGTTTTGTCAGTTTCTGCCATACAACATGAATCAGCTATGGGTTTACACATGTCCCCTCCTCCTTGAACCTCCTTCCTACCCCCTACTTTGTCCCATCCCTCGTGGTTGTCACAGAGCACCAGTGTCACACTGAAAATTCCCAGTGGCTATCCATTTTACATATGGTAATGTATATGTTTCAATGCTACTCTTTGAGTGTGTCCCACTCTTTTCTTCCCCCACTGTCTCCACAAATCTATTCTCTATTGTTGCGTCTCTGTTGCTGCCCTGCAGATAGGTTCATCAGTACCATTTTTCTAGATTTCATATATGTGACTTAACATATGATATTTGTCTTTCTGACTTACTTCACTCTGTATAACAGGCTCTAGGTTCATCCACCTTACTATAATTGATTCGAATTCATCTCTTTTTATGGCTGAGTAATACTCCGTTGTATAAATGTATCACAACTTCTTTATCCATTCAATGTAGATAGACATCTAAGCTGCTTCCATGTCCTGGCTATTGTAAATATTGCTGCAATGAACATTGCAGTACATGTGCTTTTTCAAGTATGGTTTTTTCAGGGTATGAGCCCAGTAGTGGGATTGCTGCAGATCTTGTATTCCAACAAGACCCCACACGGTCTGTCTGCACACTGAGATCTCAGCAGAACTGCTGCATGAATCAGAAAATCAGCTGGGAGCAGCTCCTACTATATAACCCTTTGGCTCCAGTCTCTGCAGGATTAAATTCTGCAGAGGAAAACTAATTTTGACTCTATTAGTCCTACTTCTTTAGTGCCAGAGCAGCTTATTAGGAGGTGGTTTCACCTGGAAGGTAGTTTCCTATCACAGACATGAAAAAAAAATTTCCCACACAAATCTTACATTTAATGATTCTGTTTTGCAAATATTTATTGTTGTCTGTTATTTGCCAGGCACTGAGTGAGATGCAGGGCTTAGTGATTTCTCATGGGACACAGCTGTCCATGCTACTTCTGGCTTACTATGATTCAGGCAATTCCTGGTTTTAAAGTTGCATGTTTATAGTAAAATTGCATCTGTACTTCTCTTAATGCTTTCTTGTTGAGTCATTCATTAGGTCAGATGACATATTTTTTCAGACAACAAACATCTTTCACTGATGAAGTCTATTGTATTTAAGTATATGATGAAGTCCATTTTATTTATACATATTTGTGTTCCATAAATATTATATCCTGAAGCAATCCTTAATGGAAACATATTTTTTAAAGGACGACTTGTAAAAAATCATGGTCATTTTGCTACTCTTTCATGGTTAGCAGAACTCCCTCTCTAAGTTTTCATAACTAGATAGAGTTAACTTGGAAATCCTCCCAGGAAACCAATGCTGAAAATTAAGTCTCTCAGGACACATTGTTGTCTCCATAATTTAACCTGGATGCTATTCAAAATTTGAAGAGAAATTTTTTTTTTCAAAATTTTTCATTTTGATTTCAGACAGAGCTTCTTAAGATAATAGCAAGTCTTGTAGTGACTGGAACTTAAGAGAGGTGGATAATTTAAATACTTAGGGCCTTCCATCAACATCAAAATTATAGGCTGGGAACTCTGCTCCTTTATGGGAAACTGGTTCTAAAAGTAGTTCTGAAAATCCCTTGAGGTGATTACTCCTGGGAAAAATACCTGGCTGAGTAATTTTATATGGGAGTATTAAAAGATGAAAAGACTTTAGGCAAAGGACTTCTTATCTCCACACTTGAGAATAATTCTATTTTGCTTGAGAGTCTTGGGGATAATTAGTTTTTAAGGATTCAGCATTATTATACCCTGAAGAATGTTCTGAAATGTTTTCAATTCAATTCAGTTGTTCAGTCATGTCTGACTCTTTGTAACCCCATGGACTGCAGCACGCCAGCCTTCTCTGTCCATCACCAAATCCTGGAGCTTGCTCAAACTCATTTCCACTGAGTCGGTGATGTCATCCAACAACCTCATCCTCTGTCATTCCCTTCTGCCTTCAGTCTTCCCCAGAATCAGGGTCTTTTCCAGTGAGTCAGTTCTTCACATCAGGTCGCTAGAGTATTGGAGTCTCAGCTTCATTCATTGGTCCTTCCAATGAATATTCAGGACCAATTTCCTTTAGGATGGACTGGTTGGATCTCCTTGTAGTCGAAGGGACTCTCAAGAGTCTTCTCCAACACCACAGTTCAAAATCATCATTATTCAGTGCTCAGTTTTATTTATACTCCAACTTTAACATCCATACCTGACTACTGGAAAAACCATAGCTTTGACTAGATCCACATTTGTGGGCAAAGTAATGTCTCTGTTTCTTAATATGCTATTTATGTTGGTTATAGCTTTTCTCCCAAGGAGCAAGTGTCTTTTAATTTCATGGCTTCAGTCACTATCTGCAGTGATTTTGAAGCCCAAGAAAATAAAGTATGTTACTATTTCCATTGTTTCCCCATCTATTTGCCATGAAGTGATGGGACTGGCTGCCATGATCTTCTTTTTTGAATGTTGAGTTTTAAGCCATCTTTTTCAGTCTCCTTTTTCACCTTCATCAAGAGGTTCTTCAGTTCCTCTTCACTTTCTACCATAAGGGTGGTGTCATCTGCATATCTGAGGTTATTGATATTTCTCCCAGCAATCTTGATTCCAGCTTCTGCTTCTTCCATCCTAGCATTTTGCATGCTGTGCTCTGCATATAAGTTAAATAAGCAAGGTGACAATATACAGCCTTGATGTACTCCTTTCCCAATTTGCAAAAAGTCTGTTGTTCCATGTCCAGTTCTAACTGTTGCTTCTACCCACATACAGATTTCTCAGTAGGTAGGAAAAGTGGTCTGGCATTCCCATCTCTTGAACAGTTTTCCACAGTTTGTTGTGATCCACACAAAGTCTTTGGCACAGTCAATGAAGCAGAAATAGATGTTTTTCTGGAACTCTCTTGCTTTTTCCATGATCCAACAGATGTTGGCAATTTGTTCCCTAGTTCCTGCGCCTTTTCTAAATCCAGCTTGAACATCTGGAAATTCATGGTTCACATAATGTCAAAGCCTGACTTGGAGAATTTTGAGCATTACTTTACTAGCATGTGAGATAAATGAAATTGTGTGGTAGTTTGAGCATTCTTTGGCATTGCCTTTCTTTGGAATTGGAATGAAAACTGACCTTTGCAGTCCAGTGGCCACTGCTGAGTTTTCCAAATTTGCTGGCATACTGAGTGGAGCACTTTCACAGCATCATCTGTTAGGATTAGAAATAGCTCTACTGGGATTCCATCACCCCCACTAGCTTTGTTCATAGTGATGCTTCTTAAGGCGCACTTAACTTTCCATTCCAGGATATCTGGCTTTACATGAGTTATCACATCATTTTGGTGATCTGGGTCATGAAGATCTTTTTTGTATATTCTTCTGTGTATTCTTGCCACCTCTTCTTAATATGTTCTGCTTCTTTTAGGTCCATGCCATTTCTGTCCTTTATCGAGTCCATCTTTGCATGAAATGTTCCCTTGGTAGCTCTAATTTTCTTGAAGAGATCTCTAGTCTTTCCCATTCTATTCTTTTCCTCTATTTCTTTGCATTGACCACTGAGGAAGGTTTTCTTATCTCTCTTGGCTATTCTTTGGAACTCTGCATTCAAATGGGTATATCTTTCCTTTTCTCCTCTGCCTTTCACTTCTCTTTTCTCAGCTATTTGTAAGGCCTCCTCAGACAACTATTTTGCCTTTTTTGCATGTCTTTTTTTGGGGGGATGCTCTTGATCCCTGCTTCCTGTGCAATGTCATGAATCTCTGTCCAGTTCTTCAGGTACTCTGCCTATCAAACCTAATTCCTTGAATCTATTTCTCACTTACACTGTATAATTGTAAGGGGTTTGATTTAGGTCATACCTGAATGGTCTAGTGGTTTTCCCTACTTCAATTTAAGTCTGAATTTGGCAATAAGGAGCTCATGATCTGAGCCACAGTCAGCTCCTGGTCTTGTTTTTGCTGACTGTATAGAGCTTCTCCATCTTTGGCTGCAAAGAATATCATCACTCTGATTTTGGTATTGACCATCATGGTGATGTCCACGTGTAGAGTCTTCTCTTGTGATTTTGGAAGAGGGTATTTTCTATGACCATAGGGTTCTTTTGGAAGAAAAAGAGACTGACAAGATAGTGGAGTAGAAGGACGTGCACTCATAATCTCCTGCGAGAACTCCAAAATTACAACTCGCTGCTTGGTGGGCTGCTATCTATGGGGTCGCACAGAGGAGGACATGACTGAAGCGATTTAGCAGCAGCAGCAGCAGCAGCTGAACAGACATCCATAGGAAATTGTTGAATCCCACCAAAAGAAGATGCTCCATGCCAAGGGCAAAGGAGAAACCCCAGCAAGATGTTAGGAGGGGCAAAATTGCATTTAGAATCACATCCCACACCCACCAGAAGTGCTCAGAGGGCTCAAACAATACCTTGTGTGCACCAGGACCCAGAGATCACACAGAGACTGAGCCAGACCTGTGTTTGAGTCTCCTATGGAGGTGCCAGTCAGCAGTGGCCTGCCACGGGGACAGGGGCTCTGGGTGCAGCAGACCTGTGACATAAGCCCTCTTGGGGGAGGTCATCATTAACCCCACCATAGAGCCACTGAGCAGATGACCCACAAACTGCAGAAAAAGTATACCAAGGAAATTATTACACTATTTTAAGCAAGTTGTAGGACCCACAAATCATTTCGCAGCCTGGGGATCTGACAAAGGGACTGAGAACCTGCAGGGAATTTAAGTTTGGAGGCCAGTAGGATTTGATTACAGAACTTGCACAGGACTGGGGAAACAAATCTTGGAGGGCACAAATAAAACCTTCTGTGCACCAGGACCCAGGAGAAAGGAGCAGTGACCCCACAAGAGACTGACCCAGACTTGCCTGTGAGTATCCAAGAGTCTCCAGTGGAGGCGTGGGTTGGAGGTGGCCTGCTGCAGCGTCAGGGGCACTGTGTGGGGCAATGCATGCATGGGACCTTTTGAAGGAGGTTGTCCTTAATCTTCATTATCTCCACCATAGTTTGGTCTCAGGTCAAACAACAGGGAGGGAAAGTAGCCCTGTTCATCAATAGAAAACTGGATTAAAGATTTAATGAGCATGGCCCTGCCCATCAGAACAAGACCCAGTTTCCCCCTCAGTCAGTCTCTCCCATCAGGAAGCTTCCATAAGCCTCTTATCCTTCTCCATCAGAGGGCAGACAATGAAAACCACTATCAGAGAAAACTAATAAAACTGATCACATGGACCATCTGGCACAAACATGGTCCACCAGAGAAGGGAATGGCAAACCAGTATTCTTGCCTTGAAACCCCATGAACAGTTCAGTTCAGTTCAGTTGCTCAGTTGTGTCTGACTCTTTGTGAAAAGGCAAAAAGATATGACGCTGAAAGATGAACTCCCCAGGCCAGTAGGTGCCAAATATGCTACTGGAGAAGAGTGGAGAAACAACTCCAGAAAGAATGAAGAGACGGAGCCAAAGCAAAAGCAATGCCCAGTTGTGGATGTGACTGGTGATGGAAGTAAAGAACAATATTGCATGGGAACCTGGAATGTTAGGTCCATGAATCAAGGTAAATTAAAAGTGGTGAAACAGGAGATAGCAAGAGTGAACATCATTTTAGGAATCAGTGAACTAAAATAGACCAGAATGGTTAAATTTTATTCAGATGCCCACAGACTACTACTGTGGGCAAAAATTCCTTACAAGAAATGGAGTTGTCCTCATAGTCAACAAAAGAGTCCAAAATGCAGTACTTGAGTGCAATCTCAAAAACAGCAGAATGAGCTCTGTTCGTTTCCAAGGCAAATCTTTCAATATCACAGTAAACCAAATCTATGCCCCAATCAGTAATGCTGAAGAAGCTGAAATCGAACAGTTCTATGAATACCTACAAGACCTTCTAGAACTAACACCCTAAAGAGATGTCCTTTTCACTATAGGGGACAGGAATGCAAAAGTTAGGAAGTCAAGAGATATCTGTAGTAACAGGCAAATTTGGCTTTGGAGTACAAAATGAAGCAGGCTAACAGCATTTTGCCAAAAGAATGCACTGGTCATAGCATATTGTCACTCTGATAACTTAGCTTGCATACAGAGTACATCATGTGAAATGCTCGGCTGGATGAAGCACAAGCTGGAATCAAGATTGCCTGAGATATATCAATAACCTCAGATATGCAAATGACAGCAGCCTTATGGCAGAAAGCTAAGAAGAACTGTAGAGTGTCTTGATGAAACTGAAAGAGGAGAGTGAAAAAGCTGGCTTAAAATTCAGCATTCAAAAAATGAAGTTCATGGCATCTGGTCCCATCACTTCATGGCAAATAGATGGGGAAACAGTAGAAACAGTGACAGACTATTTTCTTGAGCTCCAAAATCACTGCAGATGGTGACTGCAGCCATGAAATTAAGAGATCCTTCCTCCTTGGAAGAAAAGCTATGCCCAACCTAGACAGCATAATAAAAAGCAGAGACATTACTTTGCCAACAAAGGTCTTTCTAGTCAAACCTATTGTTTTTCCAGTGGTCATGTATGGTTGTGAGAGTCAGACCATAAAGAAAGCTGAGCGCTGAAGAATTGGTGCTTTTGAACTGTGGTGTTGGAGAAGACTCTTGCGAGTTCTTTGGACTGCAAAGAGATCAAACCAGTCAATCTTAAAGAAAATCAGTCCTGAATATTCATTGGAAGGACTGATGCTGAAGCTGAAGCTCCACCACTTTGGTCACCTGATGTGAAGAACTGACTCACTGGAAAAGACCTTGATGGTGGGAAAGATTATTGAAGGCAGGAGGAGAAGGGGATGGCAGAGGATGAGGTGGATGGATGGCATCACCAACTCTACGGACATGAGTTTGATCAAGCTCCAGGAATTGGTAATGGACAGGAAGCCTGGCATGCTGCAGTTCATGGGTTGCAAAGAGCTGGACAGGACTCGGCAACTGAACTGAATTAAACTCATTAAGCATCACCAAGAATCTTTAGGTACCTCTTAGGGGCTATGACAATATTCTGAGCCATATCCTGTGAGCTGTCTTATAGATAATAAAACCTCAGGTAGAGTAGTTAACTATGTGATGACCAGACTGTAGTCATGACATAAGCTGCCACTATTTCTAGAAGTGGACTCAAAGAAATGGCAACAAACCGAGTCTGAAGTTGGTACTGAAGATTAATCATACGTCAAACAGTCAAGATGATGCTGGTCAGACTACTGATGACCAATTTCAAGATGACTGTCAGAGCTGACTTATTTGTCTCTGCATGTAGCCCCCTCTCTCTGTGTATAAAAAGTCTTGCCCCTGATTTTCAGGGGGTGGAGGTCAGCCTTTGGATAGGTGTCCATCCTCCCCTCACTCTGGTTGTTGGCATCCAAAAGAAAGCAAACATTCTTCATCAGCCTGGCCTCTTCATTGACTTTTGAGTGGCAACCAGATCCCACTTTCTGTAACAAGAGCAACATTTACTAGAAATTAGATCCCATTCACAGGATACAGATAAAGATTTTCATAGTTTATTTTGGCAATTAAAGACTTGCTTGTTTGTCAATTCTGGAGAAGTTTTCAGCTTTCCCTGTCTGAGGTTTTATGGTTGTTTCATTTAAACTGAAAGTCGATACTTTGTAAAAGTATTGATATTTGGGGAGAATTTAAGAAACATCAGTTACAGAAGTTAGTGGACTTAGCAAACCACTTGGTGGCAGTAAACTCCTTGTTAATCACAATATGAACCTGAACTGCTGTACGGGCTTCTTAACTCCTATTCCTTTATGGGAGTCCTTTTTTTTCTCTATAATTATTTTTGGTCCCCAAACAGTGTCTCTGTCAAATGAAAAAGGTGTGGTTTCTTCTTCTTTTTTTTTTTTCCTAACAGACTGAATTTTATGTAAAGATTATACGTTGTGAAGAATTTTTACAATTTAATTCTCAAAACTCAATACTTTTAGAGGTCACAGTGTATAATCTTTACATATAATTCAGTCTGTTAGGGGAAAAAAATAACAACAAGAAGAAACCACACCTTTTTCATTTGACAGAGATATTGTTTGGGGATCAAAAATAATTATAAATTATTACTTATCATTGCAACAATATTGAAAGGCAGCTTGGGTAGTCCATTCTGCACAGTGTGGTTAGAAAAACTTTAGTTGCCTTGGGGCATTTCACTCTCCCTTGCTGAAGTTGGAGGAATAGAATGACTGATCTTCCTCCACTTACAATGGGTTTTAGATCTTGATAAACCCATGGTAAGCTGGAAATATCCTAAATAGAAGTGTAAATACACATAACTTACTGAACATTGTAGTTTAGCCTCACCTACCTTAAACACAGAACGCTTTTGTTAGCCTATATTTGGACAAAATTATCTAACACAGAGTCTGTTTTATTATAAAATGTTGGCTATCTCACATAACTTACTGAGGACTGTATGAAAGTGAAAAACAGAATGATTACATAGGTGCAGAGGGGTTGTAAGTATATGATAGTTTACCCTCATGATCCTGTGGCTGGCTGAGAGCTGCTGCCACTGCCCAGCACCATGAGAGAGTATCATACTATAAATCACTAGCCTCAGAAAAGATCAAATTTTAAAGTAGAGTTTTTCCTGAAGGTGTTTTACTTTTGCATGATCGCAACATTGAAAAATTGTAAGTTGTGCCATCATAAGTCAGGGACTCTGTATCTAAAAGTTCTGACTCTGTAGATAAGAAGAGCAGAATCAGAACTGACTCACATAAGAGACCTCACACAGGGTCAGACACACATAGGGACTTAGTAAGGTTAGTCCCAAGCCTCTCCTTATTTGTTCCTTTGAAGTATCTAGTATTCACTAGCTCTTTGAGGCCTTTGCTTCTGAACCCCAGCTGGCAGTTGCTTGCTACCTTATGATCTTGTTACTGCGCATGAGGAGCCAGTTCTCTGTTAAGAGTGACCTGACATGGTCGAGGTGGGACATTAGTTCCAAGTCTAAATTATTTCAAATATTTATGCTAAACTGTCTATGACAGGAAAGAAAGCATATGTTCATCAGCAGAAAGCACATGTTCATCAGCAGAAAGCACATCAAATTATACTTAATTGTCAAAGGCCAAAATTGAGAATAAGGTAAGAATGTCTATTCTTATCACTTCAACTCAACATTGTCCTAGAGGTCCATATCAGTAAAATAAGGCAAGAAAAAAAAATTAAAGGTACATAGGTTGGACAAGAAAAAGTAAATTGTTTTTATTCACAAATGACATGATTATATAGGTAGAAAATTCCAAGCACTCTATCAAAAATAATAAAACTTATTAATACTAGAAATTTTATTTAGGAAATCTGTCAGGTAAAAGGTTAATATACAGAGGTTGTCTTCTTATATATTCGCAATACAAGTTAGAAAATATTTAAAAGATGTCATTAACAGTAACATCACAAAGCGTAAAACTCCTCAGGGGAAATTCTAACAAAAATATAACATCTCTATGTTGAAACTACAAAACATTAGTGAAACAAATTTTAAAAGTGCTAAACAAACAGATAAGCCAAATTCTTGAGTTGGGAAACATATTGTTAAGATGTCATTCTCCCCCAATTGATCTACGGATTCAGTGAAATCCCAATCAGAATCTTGGGAGACTTTTTATAGAAATTGACAAATTGACTCTAAAACATATTTGGGAATGAGAAATATACAAAAAGACCAAGACAATTCTGAAAGACTTTTAATTACTTAATTTTGAGGCTTAATATAAAACTATAGCAATTAAGACAGTATAGTATTTGCATGAATACAAACATTTAGATCAATGAACATAATAGAGTCCAGAAATAGACTCACACAATATAATCAACTTATGACAAACATGAAAGAGTAGTTCAATGGAGTAAGTATAATCTTCTCAACAAATTGATGTCGAAACAATTAGATATCACTTTGCAGGAGACTAAAAAAGTCAACCTAAACCTCACCCCTTTGCTGAAAATGAACTGAAAGTGGATCAGAGATTTAAAAACATAAAGTAAAACTATAAAAAATTTAAAGAAAACACATGGAAAAGTCTTCCTGATTAGGGGTTACGCAAATCTTAGGTATGACACCAAAAGGGCAATCTGTAAAAGAAAAATTTAATTTCATCTAATTTAAAGCTTCCATGCTTCAAAGGACACCATCAAGAAAGTAATAAGAAAACCTCCAGAATATTAGCTGAGGGAGAAAATATTTGCAAATCATATGTTTGATTATGTGTTGTGCCCAGAACATGTAAGGAACACCTTAAATGCAATAATAAAAAGGTAAACGAGTTAAAAGAGGGTGAAGGATATGAACAGACATGTCACTAAAGAAGAAATATAGATGGCCAATAAGCACACGAAAAGAAGACCAATATCACTGCTTGGTAGGGAATTGTCAGTTGAAACCACAAACCTCTCACCACACTGAATGGCTATAATAAGAAAGATGGTCCACAAAGAAGTACTGAAGAGAATAAGGGCAGATTGCCACTCACACAGTAACTGGGAAAAATGTAAAATGGTGCAACTGCCGGGGTCCAGCCCCGGCGGGTCCAGGAAATTCGAAGCGTGGACGGCGTCGGAGTCTTAGAAGTGTTTATTTATTAATAGAAGATTAGATTAGGAAGAAATAGTGTAGTAGGAAAATTAAGTGGAGAAAAGAGGCTGAATAACTTGGTTTAAGTGGAAAGCCAATAAAACCTCAGGNCTTGCCCATCGGATTTCTGCCACGTGACCGTTTCACGGGTGGGATTCCCACGCTGGCTCCCGGCATCGCAACCGCTTTCGAAGAGTTTAATAATTTCTCAAAAAGTTAAATATAAAGTTACCATATGACCCAGCGCTTCCATTCCTAGGTATTTACCCAAGAGAAATGAAAATATGTTCACATAAAAGCTTGTCCATTCATAGCAGCATTAATCACAATAATCAAAGAATGGAAAAAACCCAATGCCCATTAATGGATGAAAGGATAAAAAATGCGATATATCTATACAGTGGAATAGTTCCATACAAAGAGTAAAGTTATTAATGAATATGTGCGACAACATGGGTGAGCTTAGAAAACACTTTACTGAGTGAAAGAAGTCAGACACATATTGTATGATTTCATTTATAAGAAACATTCAAAATAGACCAATGCATAAGAGGCAGAATAATAATCCAAGTAGATTATTGGATGCCAAGAGCTGGGTAGAGGGAAGACTGGGGGGTGACTTTTAAGTGGTACAGGTGTTTTTGGGGTATGATAAAAATGTTCTAGAATGATGCTGATGATAGTCACACAAATTCAAGTATACTAAACTCACTGAATTGTACCCTTAAACAATAAACTAATAAAATGTCATTTATGTAGATTCATACTATGTAACTTTCAAGGATATGTACATACTTAAGAATACACTTAAACATATTAGGAATACCTTTGGGTGGAGAATAAAATAAATAGGAAGAGAATTCTGCCCCCTCCAAAGAAACCCCCAGAGAAACAAATAGATCATTGGTTGACAGGGGTCAGGAGTAGAGGCAGAATTTAATTATAAAGGGCAACACAAAGGAATCTTATATCCAGTGACGAAATTTTTCTGTATCTTGATTGTTATGGTGGTTTCACAAATCTATATGTGTGATAAAACTCTTGGAATTGCATACCAAAAGACAAAGTTACTTTTTAATGAACATAAAGTTTTAAAATATTGTGTTGAGACATGTGCCTTGTATCTATTATTTTAATTATTTTTATTTATTATATATAATATATTTTAAACTATATATGTATTATTATTGTAACCCTCTTCCACTTTTTCATAAAGTGTCTCTATTACTCTTTTCTGTGTGAATAACCTCCTTTAATTTATTTTTAACTAAGTCATGCATTAATCAGTCTGTTGGGTAATTNTTTAAAATATTGTGTTGAGACATGTGCCTTGTATCTATTATTTTAATTATTTTTATTTATTATATATAATATATTTTAAACTATATATGTATTATTATTGTAACCCTCTTCCACTTTTTCATAAAGTGTCTCTATTACTCTTTTCTGTGTGAATAACCTCCTTTAATTTATTTTTAACTAAGTCATGCATTAATCAGTCTGTTGGGTAATTCTCAGTTTAGTACATATAAGGTATGCTGCATGGATGAACCTTACATATATTATTTTTGTATTTGCATTTAAAAGTTTTGATTTCTTTTGCACTGGAAATGGCCTTACATGTTGAAGACAGTCATTTGCCAGTAAAAAACTGAGGATTTTGTTCAAACCCAGAAACTAATTGTGTAAAAGAGCTTCCACTCTGTGTTTATAATACTTGCTCTATGGTAGTCATCACAAGTATTGTGGGTGGCATTATTAACTAACTCCTTTAGATTAATTAGAACACTTTTATGAATTTCTCTTGTCTTTTAAAAAGGGACTTTTTTTAAAAAATTGAGAAGTACAAAGATTTTCCATATACCCTTTCCCCCCACATGAATAACCTCATCCATTATATCATTGGTATCATTGTACCAGAATGGTACATTTGTTTTAAACCAGGGATGACCTTCTTTGACACATCATTATCATCCAAATAACTTACCTCAAGATTCGCTCTTGGTTTTGTACAGTCTATAGTTGTGGTGGTTTATCTGTAAGTTGTATCCAACTGTTATGACCACATGGGCTGTAGCCTGCCAGGCTCCTCTGTCCATAGGGTTTACCAGGCAAGAATACTGCAGTGGGTTGCCATTTCCTTCTCCAAGGGATCTTCTTGACCCAGAAATTGAATACAAGTCTCTTGTATTGCAGGCAGATTCTTTATTGACTGATCTGCAAGGGAATCCCATACAGTCTATGGGTTTGGACAACAGTATAATTCTAAGTATCCATTGTTATGGTATCATACAGATATTTTACTGCTCTAAAAATGTCCTGTGCTCTGCCCTTTCATCATTTCCCTTCCATCCCCTAGCATCACAGATCATTTTACTTAATCCAGCGATTTGACTTTTCCCAGAATGTCACTTGGAATCTGATAGCATGCTGTCTCTTCAGAGTGACTTCTTTTGCTGAGTAACATACATTTAAGGTTCCTCCATGTCTTTTCATGGGTTGTTAGTTCATTTTTCTTTAGTGCTAAATGATATTCTGTTGTGTGCATGTACAAAGTATATTTATCCATTCACCTACTGAATGAAATTTTGGTTGTTTCCAAGTTTGGCAATTACGAATAAAGCTCCTATAAACATGCATGTATGGGTTTCTGTGTGGACAGAAGTTTTCAAATCCTTTGGGTAATACCAAAGAGTGCAATCATATGGTAAGACTATGTTTAGTTTTGTAAGAAACTACCAGACTATCTTCCAAAGTGGCTGTCATTTTACACTCTCATCAGTAATATCTGAAAACTGTGGCTTCATACCCTTACCAGAATTTGACGTGATCACTGTCCTAGATTCTGGCCATTCAAATAGGTATGTAGTGGTATCCTATTGTTTTAATTTATCTTTCTCTAACAATGTGATGAGGCATATCCTATCATAGGCTTATTGTCATCTGTATATTTTATTTGGTGAAGTATCTGTTAAGGTCTTTGGCTGGCTTTTTAACTAAGTTGTTTGTTTTCTTCTTGTTGAGTTTTAAGAGTTCTTTGTATATTTTGGATAGCAGTCCTTTATCTAGTGTGATTTTTGATAATATTTTCTCCCAAACTATGGATTGTCTTCTCATTGTCTTGATGTCCTCTTTCACAGAGCATAAATGTTCAGTTTTGATGAAATCCAGTTTGTCTTTCCTCTTTTTTTTGTTTATATTATTTTATTTTAAAAATATTATTAAACATTTTATTTCAAATTGGAGAATAGTTGATTAACAGTGTTGTGTTATTTTAGGTATAGAGCAAAGTGACTCAATTATCCATTGTTTTTAAAATTCTTTTCACGTTTAGTTTGTTACATAACATTGAGCAGAGTTCCCTGTGCTATACAGTAGGTCCTTATGGCTATCCATTTTAAATAGAGCAGTGTATGCATATCAATCCCAAATTCCCCAACTATCCCTTCCCTCCCCTCTTCCATCCTGGTGTTTAATTTAATATGATAAAGTTTGTTCTCTAAGCCTGTGAGTCTGTTACTGTTCTGTAAGTAAGTTCATTTGTATCATTTTTTAAAAAATTCCATGTATAAGCAATATCACATGGTATTTGTCTTTCTCTGATTTGGTTCAGTATATTTATTTCTAGGTCCATCCTTGTTGTTGCAAATGGCATTATTTCATTAAAAAAATGGCTGAGTAATATTCCATTGTATATATTACCACATCTTCTTTATCAATTCACCACAATTTGGATTTTCAGGGTGACATGGTAATGCTATTTTTAGTTTTTTAAGGAACCTCCATACTATTTTCCATAGCAGCTCTACCAGTTTACATTTCCACCAACAGGGTAAGAGGGTTGCCTGTTTCTATACCCTCTCCAGCATTTATAGTTTGTAGATTTTTTGATGATGGCCATTCTAACTGATAAGTGATACTTCATTGTATTAATAGTTTTGATTTTAATTTCTCTGATAATTAATGATGTTGAACATCTTTTCACCTGCTCCCTGGCCATCTGTATGTCTTCTTTGGAAAAGGTCTATTAAGGTCTTCTGTCCATTTTTTGATTGGGTTGTTGGCTTTGATGATATTAAGCCACATGAGCTGTTTGTAAATTTTGGAAGCTAATCCCTAGTCTATAACATTGTTTGCAAATATCTTCTCCCACTCTTTGGGTTGTCTTTTCATTTTGTTTAAGGTTGCCTTTGCTGCACAAAAGCTTTTGAGTTTAACTAGGTCCCATTTGTTTATTTTTGTTTTTCTTTTCATAACCCTTAGAGACTGATGGATAAAATATTGCTGAGATTTACATCAAAGAGTATTCTTTCCAGGTTTTCCTATAAGAGTTTATAATGTCTGGACTAACATTTAGGTCTTTAATCCATTTTCAGTTTATTTTTGTGTATGATGTTTAAGAGTATTTTAATTTCATTTTTAAACATATGGCTGACCAGTTTAACCAGGATCATTTATTGAAGAGACTGTCTTTCCTCCATTGTATAGCTTATCTACTTTGTCACAGATTAATTGACCATCTATTAATTGATACACAGGACTGAAAACTAACTGGAAAAGGTCAGTTTTCATTCGAAACCCAAAGAAGGGCAATGGCAAAGAATGTTCAATCTGCTGCACAATTAAACTCATCTCACACGCTAGCAAAGTAATTCTCAAAATTCTCCTAGCCAGGCTTCAATAGTCGATAAACCATGAACTTCCAGATGTTCAAGCTGGATTTAGAAAAGGCAGAGGAACCAGAGATCAAATTGCCAACATCCGTTGGGTCATGGAAAAGGCAAGAGAGTTCCAGAAAAAAAAAATCTACTTCTGCTTTATTGACTGCGCCAAAGCCTTTGACTGTGTGGATCACAACAAGCTGGAAAATTCTTCAAGAGATTGGAATACCATACCATCTGACCTGCCTCCTGAGGAATCTATGCAAGTCAAGAAACAACATTAAAACCGGACATGGAACTGCTGACTGGTTCCAAATCGGGAAAGGAGTACATCAAGGCTGTATATTGTCACCCTGCTTATTTAACTTATATGCAGTATACATCATGAGAAATGCTGGGCTGGAAGAAGCACAAGCTGGAATCAATGTTGCCAGGAGAAATATCAATAACCTCAGATGTGCAGATGACACCACCCTTATGGCAGAAAGCAAAGAAGAACTAGAGCCTTTTGATGAAAGTGAAAGAAGAGAGTGAAAAAGTGGATTAAAACTCAACATTCAGTAAACTAAGGTCATGGCATCTGGTCCCATCACTGCATGGCAGATGGGGAAACAATGGAAACAGTGACAGGCTTCGTTTTTTTGGGCTCCAAAATCACTGCAGATGGTGACTGCAGCCATGAAATTAAAAGATGCTTGCTCCTTGAAAGAAAGGCCATGACCAACCTAGACAGCATATTAAAAAGCAGAGATCTATCTTTGCTGACAAAGGTCTGTCTAGTCAAAGCTATGGTTTTTCCAGTAGTCATGTATGCATGTGAAAGTTGGACTATAGAGAAAGCTGAACATCGAAGAATTGATGCTTTGGAACTGTGGTGTTGGAGAAGACTCTTGAGAGTCCCTTGCACTGCAAGGAGATCCAACCAGTCCATCCTAAAGGAAATCAGTCCTGAATATTCATGGGAAGGACCAATGCTGAAGCTGAAACTCCAGTATTTTGGCCACTTAATGTGAAGAACTGACTCATTGGAAAAGACCCTGATTCTGGGAAAGATTGAAGACAGGAGGAGAAGGGGACGACAGAGGATGAGATGGTTGGATGGCATCACCGACTCAATGGACATGAATCTTAGCAAGCTCCGGGAACTGGTGATGGACAGGGAAGCCTGGTGTGCTGTAGTTCATAGATCACAGAGATGGACATGACTGAGTGACTGAATTGAAATGAACTGAATTGATCATAGGTTCATGTTTATTTCTGAGCTTTATATCCTGCTCCAGTAATTTATATTTCTGTTTTTGTGCCAGTACCATTCTGTTTTGATAACTTTGTAGTATAGCCTAAAGCCAGGAAGATTGATTCTTCCAGTTTCTTTTTTCTTTCAAGATTGTTTTGGTTATTCAAAGTCTTTTATGTCTCCATACAAATGTTAAAGTTTTTTTGTATTAGGTCTGTGAAAAATGCCATTGGTAATTTGATAGGGCTTGCATTGAATCTGTAGATTGCTTTGGGTAGTACAGTCATTTTAGCAATATTGATTCTTCCAATCCAAGAATACGGTATGTTTTTCCACCCGTATTTCTTTAATTTCTTTTTCTGATCTTCTCTTTTTCGGGTGTAGAAATGCAACATATTTCTATGTATTAATTTCATAGACTGCAATTTCACCAGATTCATTGATGAGGTCTAGTAGTTTTCCAAGAGCATCTGTAAAATTTTCTACTTATGGTATCATGTCATCTGCACTGATAATGTAACTTCTTCTTTTCAAATTTGAATTCCTTTTACCTCACTTTATTCTCTGATTTCCATAGCTAGGACTTCCAAAACACTGTTGAATAAAGGTGGTGAGAGTGGATCTTTTGTTTTGTTCCTGATCTTAGAGGAAATGCTTTCAATTTTTCACTGTTGAATGTGATATTAGCTGTAGATTTTTCATACATGGTCTTTATTTTGTTAGGTATGTTCCTTCCATGTCAACTTTCTGGAGAGTTTTTATCATAAATGTTAAATTTTGTCAAAAGCTTTATTGCCCCTGTTGAGAAGATCTCATGATATTTATTCTTCCATTTGTTCATGTGGGTATCATAATGATTGATTTGCAGATATTGAAAACCCCTTGCTTCCTTGGGATAAATCCCACTTGATCATGGTGTATGATCCTTTTAATGTATTGGTGGATTCAAATTTGCTAGTATTTTGTTAAGAATTTTTGCATCTATGTTCATAAGTGATATTGGCCCATAATTTTCTTTTCTTTCTTTCTTTTTTTTTTTTGAGATATCATTGTCTGATTTTGCTATCAGGGTGATGGTGGCATCATAGAATGAGTTGGGAGTATTTTTTCTTCTGCAATTTTTGGGAACAATTTGAGAAGGGTAAATGTTAGCTCTTCTCTAATTATTTGATAGGATTTGACTGTGAAGCTCACTGGTCCTGGAATTTTGTTTTTTGAGAGTTTTAAAATCACAGTTTCAATTTCATTGCTTGTGCTTAGTCTGTTCATATTTTCTATTTCTTCCTGGTTTTACCTTGGAAGAAAGTATCTTTCCAAAAATTTGTACATTTTTTTCCAGGATGTCCATTTTATTGGTATACAGTTGCTTGTAGTAGTCTCTTATGCATTTATCAGTTGTAACATTTTTACATTTAGAATTTCATTGATTTTCATCCTCTTCCTTTTCTCTTGATGAGTTGGGCTAAAGGTTTATCAATTTTGTTTACCTACTCAGCTCAGTTTAGTCCATCAGTCGTGTCTGACTCTTTGTTACCCCATGGACTGCAGCAGACCAGGCTTTCCTGTCCATCACCAACTCACAGAGTTTGCTGAAACTCATGTCCACAGAGTCGGTGATGCTATCCAACCATCTTGTCCTCTGTTGTCCCCTTCTCCTCTTGCCTTCAATCTTTCCTAGCATTAGGGTCTTTTCCAATGAGTCAGTTCTTCACATCAGGTGACCAAAGTAGTAGAGCTTCAGCTTCAGCATCAGTCCTTCCAATGAATATTCAGGACTGACTTCTTTTAGGGTTGACTGGTTTGATCTCCTTGCAGTCCAAGGGACTCTCAAGTCTTCTCCAACACCACAGTTCCAAAGCATCAATTCTTTGGTAATTTGCTTTCTTTATGGTCCAACTCTCACATTCATACATGACCACTGGAAAAACCATAGCTTTGACTAGACAGAACTTTGCTGTTGAGGTTGATCATAGCTTTTCTTCCAAGGAGCAATGACCCAGAGGGATGGTATGGGGAGGGAGGAGGGAGAGGGGTTCAGGATGGGGAACTCGTGTATACTTGTGGCAGATACATGTTGATGTATGGCAAAACCAATACAATATTGTAAAGTAACTAACCTCCAATTAAAATAAATAAATTAAAAAAAATAAAGGTCATGGCTGCAGTCACCATCTGCAGTGATTTTGGAGCCCAAGAAAATAAAGTCTCTCACTGTTTCCATTGTTTCCCCATCTATTTGCTATGAAGTGATGGGACCAGATGCCATGATCTTAGTTTTTTGAATGAGTTTTAAGCTAGCTTTACCTACTCAGAGGACCAGCTTTTAGCCATTGATTTTTGCTATTGTTTTCTTCATCTCTAATCATTTATTTCTGCTCTTCTCTTTATGATTTCTTCCCTTCTACTAACTTTAGCTCTTATATGTTCTTTCTCTTGTCATTTTAAGTGTAAGGTTAGGTTGTTTATTTGAAAAAGTTTTGTTTCTTGAGGTAAGAGTATATTGCTATAAACTTCCCTCTTAGAATTGCTTTTTCTCTATCCCATAGATTTTTGATTGTTGTACTTTCATTTTCTTTTCTCTCTAGGTATTTTTTGATTTCTTTTAATTTCTCCAGTGATCCATTGGTTCTTTAGTAGCATATTGCTTAGCCTCCATGTGTTTGTGTGTTTTTTAATGCTCTTTTTTTTCTTGCATTTTAACCTGTAATTCGTTTCTAATCTTGTAGTGTTGTGGTTGGAAAAGATGCTTGATAAGATTTCAGTTTTCTTAAGTATACCAACACTCACTTTGTGGTCCAGTATGTGGTCAGTTTTGGAGAATGTTTCATGTATACATGAGAAAATGTGTATTCTATATATGGTCTTTTCTCCTTAGAGAAGTTCCCTTATCATTTTTTGCAAGGTTGGTTTGATGGTGTTGAATTCTCCTAGTTCTTGCTTGTCTGTTAAGGTTTTGATTTCTCCATTAAATCTGAACGAAAGCCTTGCTGGGTAGAGTATTCTTTATTGTAGGTTCTTCCCCTTCAATTTAAACATATCATGCCATTTCCTTCTGGTCTGCAGAGTTTCTGCTGAAAAATCTACTGTTAGCCTTATGGGTTTTCTGTTATATGTTATTTGTTACTTTTAATATTTTTTCCTTGTCTTTAATTTTTGTCACTTTGATACTGTTATCTCCCTGTGTCCCTACTTTGGTTTATTCTGCCTGGAACTCTGTAATTCCTGGACTTGAGTGATTGTTTTCTTTCCCATGTTAGGGAAGTTTTCAGCTATTATCTCTTCAAAAAATTTCTCAGATCCTTTCTCTTGTCTTCTTCTGAGATCCTTATAATGATAATGTTGGTGTATTTAATGTTGTTCCAGATTTCCCTTAGATGGTTTTCATTTTTTTATAGTTTTTTTTTCTTTATTCTATTCTGCAGCAGTTATTACCACCATTGTGTCTTCTAGGCCCCTTATCCATTCTTCTGTCTCAATTATTCTGCTATTGATTCCTTCTAATGTATTCTTCTTTTCAGTTATTGTATCATTCTTCTCTGTTTTTTTTTAAAAAATTATTTTTCTTTCTTTTAAAATCTAACTTGTTGCTTTCTTTGGTGATAGATGAAACATTCATCTAAATGGATGTTCACAAACATGGATCTAAATGTCCAGTCCACATCATAACACCAGAGAGAAGAAGCGCTCCACCTTCCCTTCTCCCATTTAGCCCTCAGGTCCACATTTGGGAACCAGGCTCTGGAACATGGCCAGCCTGTTCTACCCCTAGCACAGTCAGGTAAGAAGCCTGCTGTAAATCTTGCTTTTGAGGTGAGTGCATCACAATGGCACTAGCTACTTGCCAGAATGATTTTGCTTGCACGCACACATACACACACACACACGCACACACACAAGCTATGGTCCCTTGTTCCTAGGAGTTTTCTTGAGAAAGGAAAGTTGTATAAATAAGCATTTAAAAGACTATTAGATATAATTCTGAAGAGCTGCATGTAAGTGAGAAAGTTGAAGCTATTTCAAGTGTATCAGGGGAGACTTCCTTTTAAAAGGAAGAGTCAATTCCTAACTGATCACTTTATCCGTTTTAAATTTTGTATATTAGGACCTTTTAAATCAGGGCACACCTTGATTTCTAGGACATTAGAAAACTTTTTAAAAATAGTATTCACATGCTAAGATGCAGTGAATTTTATTAGTATAGATTTATTTTATCGAAACCCATTTGGAAAGTCAGTAGAAATTATCTAGGTTTTGAGGACAAGGAAGTCCTTTTCAAACTTTCTCATCCCTTGGCATTTATATGAGGACAATACCTTGAGGGGAGTTCAGGATGGGGAAGGTTCATCAAGTTTCAGGGAAGAGCCTGCACTTGAGCCTGCCCGGGGGCTTAGAAGGGCAGAGATGACCTTGAGTGGTATGAGCCAGTGAGTGATACCAAAAATATTTCAGCTGAGGAACTCATTCTTCAAAGGAATCATGCACAAAAGCCTAATATTAATAGATAAACAAACAAAAACCATGCTACTTTGCCTGAAGCTAAGTAGGGAGCCTGGAATCCTACTGATAGAAGTCAGTTTTGAGCATGCAGTTAATTGTATGTCACTGACTGGAAGATGAGACTGACTGGGTCTTCAACTCACCGCTATGTGGCTTGAATTAGCTGTGCTACCTCTGTGTGCTGCAGGGTCCTAAGCTGTGAAATGAAGGTTTCTAGTATCCTGAAGGGCTTAAGACTCTAACATGAGTACTGCACTTGGCAGAAGGTCTGTACAGGGTAAGGCTCAATAAACCATTGCTCCTTCCCCAGTAACCAGCCAGCTCCCCACGTGGCTTGAAATTTCCATCTAAAAGATCACAGATAACAAAACTGGGGAAACTGTCTCCAAAAGAAGACTGTTAAAATAGAAATGTTGTGTCAGAAGAGGAAAGAGACCCATAATTTCTTCTCTGTGTTTTTTTTTTTTTTTTCCATTGACATTTGGGTTTAGAGTTGAGAATCTCAGACAAATATAATTCCAAACACAGATTCCTAGAACAGTCTGTAAGAGCATCTAGTCAACTCCTAGTCAACAACTTCATTTAAAAATATGAAAACAGAGTCTTCTAGAGGTCAGTACCAAAATTGTACTGGTAGGACATGGATGACTTTCTTGAGCCTGTTTCCTTTCTGAGAAATGGAAATGATGAGTTCCTATTTTGGCTCATGAGAGAAGAGCCTTGTAAATTGACTTTCAGATGTCAATTTCTGTTGCTCTCTTCACTTGGAGGAGGAGAGTAGCAGAAAAGTGAGGGACAGAGGGCTTTGTGAATAAGCACAGACAAGTGGCACCAATGGGAGGCACCAGGTTGGGGAGGCTGAGCCCTGTTTGAAAGTGATGATAATAGGAGGTTGGTAAGACCTGCCCAGGATGGCTGCCAAAAAAGGGAGGAAGCCATCATAAAAGGAGGGAGTCTTATAGGCAAGTAGCTCCCCTATGGGGCAAATGTGATTCAGAGGGAACTCATCAGAGTGTTGTATTTCATTATCCTTTTTTTTCTTCATTGCTGTTAATCTAAATTTATTCATATGTCTCTTTCTGGCCTACATAGAGAATTTTTAGATTGAAAAGTCTTTTGATAACATCAAAAATCTTAGATACAAAAACTCAGTCTTTAGGGCAGGGTAAAAAAGATCCCTGACTGGTTTAAGATAGGAAGTTGAAGAATTAAAGGAAGTTGAGGTAGTACCCTAAAGTAAGACAATGTGTGCAAGAGGGGATTTCTAATGAATACATCCCACTTCTCTGATTCTTTTAATTGAATCATTCCCTCCTCAACCCACATTCTGATTCATGAGTTGTTTCAAGTCATTACTCAGGATAGAAACTTAATGGGTATGAATTTTAAATGCTTTTGGGAGGGTTTCTGAGCCTACAGAGCTGGGAAAACAGTTTCCCTGATAGGGGAGACCACTGACAGTTCTGATCACTTACAAAGTAGTCTAGTCTCTCTTGGAACTATTTATGCAACAGAAGAAAGCAATGACCTTCCAGTTTCTCCAGGAAAAGGAAAACAAAAGCAGGAGGTTCCTCACAGCTTTGCTCTCACCTACTGTGTTTTCAGGGAAAAACTGTCTCCTGGCCTCAACAGTGTCTATTGCAGCCATTACAGTAAAAGAAACGATGGTGAAAAAAAATTCCTTTGCAAATCAGATTTAATGTGGTGAATTTCTTAACAACATGCAATGTTCAATAGAACTCACAATTTGAATGGACAAATTTTAGTAAGGTCAAGAAGGGTTGTAGGAACACTCACAAAAACCACTTTAATAGTCACAAATGTTTAATTCCCAAATCTTGAGAGAAGACATAAGCATTTTAGTCAGCATCTTACAAATAACAGCTTTATATAAAAAACTAAGTGTAAATAAATAAAAATGCAAATGAAAGAACATTCTAAATGAACTGAAAGGAGTCTCACTTTTCAAAATACCCATCAATGAATTTCTTTGTGTCTATTTAATAAGTTTTTAATATTTATATTTATTTGTTTTCTCCTGACAACAAATGAGGTTTCTGGATCAGAAGCAGAGTGATTACCTACAGAACATGTTAGTGTTGGTTTCTCCTGAGCCAGTCCCCGCTTTGGGGCAGTGATGAGAGCAGATGTCATCTGCATGTACAGAGAAGTCCATAATGTAGGAGAGGGAATCATGAAACTCTGGGTTTATATAGGAACTGCTGTACAAGTACTAACTACTCTGTAGAGAGGAGAGGAACTGTATATTTCACTGTAAACAAATCCTATGTTGGAAGAAAAAAGCAGATGGTCCCTAGATGTTACAGCTCTTTGGAATATAAATGAATGGCTCAGAATTTTATTACCCTTTGAAACGTAAGTAAATGGCTGCAGGGGGAGAGAAACCTATAAATCTCTCAGGGATAATTAATTCACCATTTCTAACTTCCAAGGCATGGTTCCTGGTCGGTCATTCTTTAACACAGTTTGCTGGTAATTTTTTTTGTTCAAGAAACTCTGGTTGTGCAGAACATGAAAATATTAGCTATTTGTCAACATCGTAAAACAAACTTAGATGAAACTGTATTTTCCATTCATTGACAACTGATCATTTTGTCTGGAGTGCTGTATAGCATAAGAGAGTAATAGAAGATAGTGGTGAAAAGTAACTCAATTATGGAGAGTCATAAATGTTAACAAGTTTGGATAATATATGTGCAGGCAATGGATAAGCCATGGATATCTGATCTCGTCAATTCAGAGGACGAGTGGGAAAAGCATGGTGTCAGCTTCAGAGAAACAAAATAATGAATGACCACACGATTCAAGTATGAGAGACTTTTGAAAATGTGGGGGTCAGAATCAGCAGTAATAAGAAGATGGGAGGATGGGAGAAAAGGAAATAGTAAGAGGTTTAGGACAACAGTGTCAAATTCTTCATTTTGGAGAAACCAAGATGAGTGAGGCCTGAGAGAAGCCCTTAAGAGTCCACTTTAGATGAACTCAGTATTCCTAATAAAAGCTTTGAGTGATGTTGTCTGCTATTGAGTACATATGGGACACAGTGGAAGGGAAGGGAGGAGACATGATTAGGAAAGAAGAGTGTATTTAGGAGAAAATCCACACAAGATACATTGTTTTTTTGCCCAATGTTTTCTTTAGAGTTTTGCAAATGTCTCATTCCATTCAAATTTGTCATTTTCTCCTTTAGCCTTTGGAATCTAAGTGAGAAGGCCTAGAGAAATTAGGAAGCAGGCAGTGGGGCTACCTAGGGTTGGGTCCAGCCAGGCAGTTACAAAGACAATAAGGACTTGAAAAAGTCTAGGCTAAACCCTGTTATTTTAAAATTTTATTATTTATCTATGTTTATTTGTATATTTTATGTCATACATATTTTGACTTAATTATTTTTTATACTGATTTAATGTTTATCACTGTTCATCATAATACAGTGCATTTTTATTTTAATTTTATTATTATTTTTAATATTGTATTGGTTTTGCCATACATCAACATGAATCCGCCACAGGTATACATGTGTTCCCCATCCTGAACCCCCCGCCCTCCTCCCTCTTCGTACCATGCAGAGTGAGCTAGAGATGGATTTAGGGATTGTGAAGATGGTAAGAAGTAGAGAGGCCAGAAGCCCTAACACAGTAGAGTGTGGTGGTTACAATAGTTTTTGAGCATCTTACTCATCTCTCAATTTTAGTTTCCTTATATTTTTATACCTGTAATATCTATTCTAGTTCTACCTTGCAGGGATGCTCAAATTTAGTCTAAACTCATCACTTGTAAAGAGTGGACACTGGTTCCTAAAATGGCTATTGAGTTGCAGATTTAAAGAGTTTTTTTAAGGTAAAATCATGGCTGTTATACAAATAGAAGCTAAACATGTGCTAAAAAATTTAACTCACTGATTAAGGAGAGAACCAGTACAATGCTGTAACTAGCTCGAAGAATTCAGAGGAAAACTGACAGGAATTTACAAATAAAAGCAAGACTGGTCAGTATCCAGAGGACAATAATTAATTGCATTCTGCTAGAGACAATTTATATTTCTACAGAGTAGCTAAGATGCTAAGTCACTTCAGTTGTGCCTGACTCTGTGTGACCCCATAGACGGCAGCCCACCAGGCTCCCCCATCCCTGGGATTCTCCAGGCAAGAGTAGAATCATTCACAAAAAAACTAATCATGTTGGTTCTCTACAAGGTTTTCATACGTTATCTTGATACATATTGCAAAAAGGATAATGTTTACGGGTAAAAAAGTTTAGCTGCCCAGAAAGAAGTAAACAGCATCTTAAATAGTAAATGGAGCACACGAAAATCAAATTGAAAATGCCCTCTCTTTCTGCTTTTGCCTCTGCTATAATTTAGAAGCAAAGATGTCTTAAGAAAAGTGTATTAAAATTCAGTTATCTAAATTTGGATGATCCCTGCTGTTTTCTGGGTCACCTTTCTTTGTCACTCAGGGATGCTGGCTCAGGAAATGTAAGCCAAGTTTATTGTATCCTTGAGAAAGATATATTCAGGAAGATGTTTTCCCTAAAGAAGCGAACATGTATAATTATAAAATTAAATATAAATGGAACCAAGCAGAACCCTGTGCCCTCTCCTATCCACCCAAGTACAAAGGCTCTTATGTGTGTCCTGCTTCTTGTTTGTAGAAAAGCTGTCTCCCAGGCCTCCCTGAATCACAAAAGACCAGACTCAAGCAGTTGATGATTGGGACAATACAGTCACAGAGTCTTTCAGTGTCTAACGCACAATCCTCAGTCATTTTACAGATACAATAATTGCCACCAGAGGAAAAAAGCATGATGAGCAAACTACAGCCATGACATAAGCGATCCATCTTGAGCAACACTGAATCTAGGGCCAGCACAATTCCAAGAACTGGCCTTAAGTGAATGTGATTTACTATTGCTCATAATAATCTGTATCTTTGTAGGCATCCAAATAATTATAACTAGTTCTCCCCATATATGTAAGCAAGCAGGCAACTAAAATCGTTAGCAAATAGATGCTATACAGATCCATGTTAATACCTTCCACTTTGAGAATATGGTGCTGTATGTCAGCGTGAAGAATTTACAGAAGGTGGACCTTCACCCATAAATCCTTAGAAATGGAATAATGTTCTTACAAGGGAAGGGCCTCTTTTAGCTTGTCACTTTAGCAAAGCTGTATTGAAACTAATCTTAAACCAGGCACCCCCAAGCTCTACTCATCTCTAGCCCTAGCACATCTTTCATATAATACCTTGCCTAAGCTGTTGCTTCTTTCCTAGATCAAAGAAGTAAAAATGAAGAATAAGCAATTAACAACCTTATTAACAACCTTCCCTAGCTCTCCCTTCAGTAATCCCATGAACAAACTATGTGAACAAGACAACATTCAAAGAAAGATCACAAGGACTTTACAAGTCTGCACTCAATGGGAGATTGTGGAGTCTGGTCCCTGATCTCCATAATTAATTGAAATTACTTGCCCTCTTCCCTTTAAAAACTTTCATGGCTGAACAGAATCTTCAGAATAGGTCTCAGGGACGTAAGTCTGCCTTCTTCCCAGATTGCCAGCTTTTCTGTTTAAAGCAACTTTCCTTTGTATCAACACTTGCCTCTTTGAGTATTAATTTTTGAGTGTCAAGCAGCTGGACCTGAGTTGAGCAATTTACATTTCTGTGTTGGAGAGGTATTTGAGCACCATGGAGTATGGATAAAAAGGTGGACAAAGAATCAAAGGTCATCAAGTCTGAATCTTCTATTGTTACAATCAAGAAAAAGAGAAAAACCCACTAATTTTGGAAACCTGTTTCCTTATATTTAAATAGAATGATTATAATAATAGCAATATCAAAATGTTTTTGAAAAGATGAAATTAAATTGTAAATATAAACATATTCTATGAAGTATAAAGTCTTCTAATGTTAGCTACTGCCACAATTTTACTCTCCTGGATTATCTATAGATAATGTAAATCTGTGTGTGGAGCAGATGGTAAAGCAGGTTGGCAAGCCCTGCTTTGAAATGAATTTTCTATATGATCCTGAACCAGCCATTGAAACCTCAGAGCTCCATTGCCTCACCATCTCTTTTTATTTCACAAACTAATTGTGAGGTTCTAATGAAATAATGACTGCTGGAAAAACCATAGCTTTGACTATTCAGACCATTGTCAGCAAAGTGATGTCTCTGCTTTTTGAGAGTCCCTTTTACAGCAAGAAGATTAAAACAGTCAATCCTACAGGAAATCAACCCTGAATATTCATTGGAAGGACTGATGCTGAAGCCGAAGCTCCAATATTTGGCCACCTGATGCGAAGAGCTAACTCATTGGAAAAAACCCTGATGCTAGGAAAGATTGAGGGCAGAAGGAGAAGGGGATGACAGAGGTTGTATGGCGTCAACAACTCAATGGACATTAGTTTGAGCAGACTCAAGGAGACAGTGAAGGACTAGTGTGCTGTAGTCCATGAGGTCACAAAGAGTCGAACATGACTTACCCACTGAACAGCAACAAATGAAATAATGACTGTTACCCAGAAAACTACAAAATACCACACAAATATAAGCCACTGACACTAGTTTGGTAAAACATCAGGAGTTGAGGAAATTAGACAGTTTCCTTTATTTAGTTCAGTTCAGTTGCTCAGTTGTGTCCGACTCTGCGACCCCATGAATCGCAGCATGCCAGGCCTCCCTGTCCATCACCAACTCCCGGAGTTCACTCACACTCACGCCCATCGAGTCAGTGATGCCATCCAGCCATCTCATCCTCTGTCGTCCCCTTCTCCTCCTGCCCCCAGTCCCTCCCAGCATCAGAGTCTTTTCCAATGAGTCAACTCTTCTCATGAGGTGGCCAAAGTACTGGAGTTTCAGCTTTAGCATCATTCCCTCCAAAGAAATCCCAGAGCTGATCTCCTTCAGAATGGATTGGTTGGATCTCCTTGCGGTCCAAGGGACTCTCAAGAGTCTTCTCCAACACCACAGTTCAAAAGCATCAATTCTTTGGCGCTCAGCCTTCTTCACAGTCCAACTCTCACATCCATACATGACCACAGGAAAAACCATAGCCTTGACTAGACAGACCTTAGTCGGCAAAGTAATGTCTCTGCTTTGAATATGCTATCTAGGTTGGTCATAACTTTTCTTCCAAGGAGTAAGCGTCTTTAAATTTCATGGCTGCAGTCACCATCTGCAGTGATTTTGGAGCCCCCCCAAATAAAATCTGACACTGTTTCCCTGTCTATTTCCCATGAAGTGATGGGACAGGATGCCCTGATCTTCGTTTTCTGAATGTTGAGCTTTAAGCCAACTTTTTCACTCTCCTCTTTCACTTTCATCAAGAGGCTTTTTAGTTGTTCTTCACCTTCTGCCATAAGGGTGGTGTCATCTGCATATCTGAGGTTACTGATATTTCTCCCAGCAATCTTGATTCCAGCTTGTGTTTCTTCCAGTCCAGCATTTTGCATGATGTACTTTGCATATAAGTTAAATAAGCAGGGTGACAATATATAGCACTGATGTACTCCTTTTCCTATTTGAAAATTGTCTGTTGTTCCATGTCCAGTTCTAACTGTTGCTTCCTGACCTGCATACAGATTTCTCAAGAGGTAGGTCAGGTGGTCTGGTATTCTCATCTCTTGAAGAATTTTCCACAGTTTATTGTGATGCACACAGTCAAAGGCTTTGGCATAGTCAATAAAGCAGAAATAGGTGTTTTTCTGGAACTCTCTTGTTTCCTTTATTAGTTATCTATAAATAAACTTTACTGTTAAAAATAACAATTTCCATGATCAAAGGAATCAACTTTCCCTTCAGCAAAGATTATATGTGAATTTAAAAGGAAAGTTCATAGTATCATTCTCTTGCTTGCTGCTGCTCCTGCTAAGTCACTTCAGTTGTGTCCGACTCTGTGTGACCCCATAGACGGCAGCCCACCAGGCTCTGCCGTCCTTGGGATTCTCCAGGCAAGAACACTGGAGTGGGTTGCCATTTCCTTCTCCAATGCATGAAAGTGAAGCCGCTCAGTCGTGTCCCACTTTTGGCGACCCCATGGACTGCAGCCTACCAGGCTACCCCGTCCCTGGTATTCTCCAGGCAAGAATACTGGAGATTCTCTTGCCTAGGACTTTGTAAAATGAAATTTAATAGATCTCTGCTATTCTGTTCATTTGGAGCCACACTTGACACAATGTTATAACCATTAGATGTTCCTGGTGGCTCAGATGGTAAAAGCATCTACTTATAATGTGGGAGACTTGGGTTCAATCCCTGGGTTGGGAAGATCCACTGGAGAAGGAAATGGCAGCCCACTCCGGTACTCTTGCCTGGAAAATCCCATGGACAGAGGAGCCTCACAGGCTAAAGTCCATGGGGTCGCAAAGAGTCAGACATGACTAAGTGACTTCACTTCACTTCTTTATAGCCATTAATGGAAGGAATATTCCATTACAACAAAACGGCGATTGTAGCTAGCACATTAAAGCTACTTTCTTTAGAAGGAATTGTCCAAACTGCCCCATCTCTCAACACACACAAAACCACACACATCCACATGAGTCTTGAAGTAAGACTCATGTGTGGACAGCATTCAAAGAATGATTATCAAAACAGTATCATACTATGTGGTCCATAAAGAAATTGAAAGGTATTTTCCTGTTTTTTTTTTTTTTTTGTTGTTGTTGTTGCTATTATTTGGTTTCTAAGCAGAACTTAAACAGTATAAGGTTGTCTGCCTCATAGTCTAAATGCTCAGTAAATATTTCTCTTTTTAAAACATTATTTTTTATTGGAGTATAGCCACCAGAGCTTCCCTGGTGGCTCAGATGATAAAGTGTCTGCCTGCAATGTGGGAGACCTGAGTTCGTTTCCTGGGTCAGGAAAAAAAATCCCCTGGATAAGGAAATGGCAACCCACTCCAGTACTCTTCCCTGGAAAATCCCATGAGCTTGATAGGTTACAGTCCATGGGGTCATAGAGAGTTGGACATGATGGAGCAACTTCACTTTTTATAGCTAATTAACAGTGTTGTGATAGTCTCAGGTGGACAGGAAAGGGACTCAGTTATACGTATATATGTATCTATTCTTCCCCAACCTCCCCTCTCATCCAGGCTACCACATAACACAGAGCAGAGTGCCCTGTGCTATACAGGATCTTGTTGGTCATCCATTTAAAATATAGCAGTGTGTACATGTCGATCTCAAATTCTCTAACTATCCCTTCCACCCATCCTTCCCCCTGGCCAACCGTAATTTCATACTCTAAGTCTATGAGTCTTTTTCTTTTTTGTAAATAGGTTTATTTGTATAATTTCTTTTTAGATTCTGCATATAAGGGATATCATACAATATTTCTCCTTCTCTATCTGACTTATTTCACTGAGTATGACTGTCCGACTCTTTGCTACCCCGTGGACTATAGCCCACCAGGCTCCTCTGTCCATGGGATTTTTCCAGTCAAGAATACTGGAGTGGGTTTCCATTTCCTTCTCCAGGGGATCTTCCCAACCAGGGGATCAAATCCAGGTCTCCCACATTGCAGGCAGATGCTTTAACCTCTGTGCCACCAGGCAAGCTCCTAAGTCTATCCATGTTGCTGCAAATGGCATAACTTCATTCTTTTTAATGGCTGAGTAATATTGATTATATATATATATGTACCACATCTTCTTTATTCCTTCATCTGTCAATGGACATTTAAGTTGCTTCCATGTCTTTGCTGCAGTGAACACTGAACAATGAACAGTGTTGTAAAGATGAACATTGAGGTACATGTGTCTTTTCAATTATAGCTTTCTCAGGGTATAAGCCCAGGAGTGGGATTGCAGAGTTATGTAGTAACTCTTTTCGTTTTTAAAGAACTCCCATACTGTTCTCCATAGTGGTTTTACCAATTTGCATTTCCATGAGCCATGTAGGAGGATTCCCTTCTCTCCACACCCTCTCCAGCATTTACTGTTTGTGGATTTTTTTAATGATAGTCATTCTAGCTGGTAGTGAGGTGATACCTCATTGTCATTTTGATTTTTGCATTTCTCTAATAATCAGCAGTGTTGAACATCTTATCATATGCCTCTTGGCTACCTATATGTCTTCTTTGGAGAAATGTCAATCTAGGTCTTCTGCCCATTTTTTGATTGGGTTGTTTGTTTTGATGATATTAAGCCTCAGGGGCTATTTGTAAATTTTGGAGACTAATCCCTTGGTCACATCATTTGCAATTATTTTCTCCCAATCTGTGGGTTATCTACATTTTGTTTATTGTCTCCTTTGCTATGCAAAAGCTTTTGAGTTTAATTAGGGTCCCACTTAAAAAAATTTTTTTTTCATTATTTAGGGAGATGGATTGAAAAAGATATTGCTGTGATTTATGTCAGAGGGTGCTCTGCCTATGTTTTCCTCTAGGAGTTTTATAGTTTTTGATTTCACATTTAGATCTTCAATCCATTTTGAGCTTATTTTTATGTGTGGTGTTAAGGAATATATAACATTATTATTTTTTTTTAACATGTAGCTGTCCAGTTTTCCCAGCACCATCTGTTGAAGAGACTGTGTTTCCAATATTGTGTAGTCTTGCTTCCTTCATTGTAGATTAATTGACCATGAGTGTCTGGGTTTATTTCCAGATTTTCTATTCTGTTACATTGATCTATATTTCTATTTTTGTGCCAGTACTATACTGTTTTGATGGTGATAGCTTTGTCGTACAGTTTGAAGTCAGGGAACCTGATTCCTCCAGCTCCTTTTTTCTTTCTCAAGATTGCTTTGTAAATTCTTTGTCTTAGGTCTAAAAAATGCCATTGATAATTTGGCAGAGATTGCATTAAATCTGTAGATTGCCTTGGGTAGTACAGTCATTTTGACAATATTGATTCTTCCAATCCAAAAACATGGTATAATTTTCCATCTGTGTCTTCTTCAGTTTCTTTCATCACCATATCAGTATCTTATAGTGTTCAGAGTACACATCCTTGGCCTCCTTAGGTAGGTTTATTCCAAGATATTTTATTCTTTTTGATGTGATGGTAAATGGAATAGATTCTTGCATTTCTCTTAATGATCTTTCATTGTTAGTGTAAAGAAATGCAACAGATTTCTGTATGAATTTTGTAATCTGCAACTTTACCAAATTCATTTATGGGCTCTAGTAGTTTTCTGGTGACATCTTTAAGATCTTCTATGTATAATATCATGTCATCCACAAACAGTGACAGTTTAACTTCTTTTCCAATTTGGATTTCTTTCATTTCTTTTTCTTCTCTGATTATTGCAACTAGGACTTCCAAAACTATGTTGAATAAAAGTGGTGCGAGTGGACATCTTTGTCTTGTTCCTGATCTTAGAGGACATGCTTTCAGCTTTTCACCACTGAGCATGGTATTAGCTATAGGTTTGTTGCATATGACTTTTATGTTGAGGTATATTCCTTCTATGCCCATTTTCTGGGGAGTTTTTCTTAACCATAAGTGGATGCTGAATTTTGTTAAAAGTTTTTTCTACATCTATTGAAATAATCATATGGTTTTTATTTTTCAATTTGTTGATGTGGTGTATCACACTGATTAATTTGCAGATATTGAAAAATACTTGCATCCCTGGGATAAATTTCACTTGATCATGGTGTATTTAATATATTGTTGGATTTGAATTGCTAGTATTTTGTTGAGGATTTTTGCATCTATGTTCATCAGTGATATTGGCCGTAATTTTCTTCTTCTGTGGTATCTTCGTCTGATTTTGGTATCAGGGTAATGATGGTGTTATAGAATAAGTTTGAAGTGTTCCTTCCTCTGAAATTTTTGGGGAATAGTTTCAGAAGGATAGATGTTAGCTTTTCTCTAAATATTTGATAAAATTTGCCTGTGAAGTCATCAGGCTCTGGACTTTTGTTTGTTGGGAGTTTTTAAGTAACAGTTTAAATTTCAGTGTTTGTGACTGGTTGGTTTATATTTTCTATTTATTCCTGGTTCAGTCTTGGGAGGCTGTATCTTTCTAAAAAATTTTCCATCTCTTCCAGGTTGTCCATTTTATTGACATATAGTTGCTTATAGTAGTCAGTTGCTTTTATTTGATCCTTTATATTTCCATGGTGTCTCTTTCAACTTCTCCTTTTTAATTTATACTTTTATTGATTTGAGTCCTCTCCATTGTTTTCCTGATGAATTTGGCTAAAGGTTTATCAATTTTGTTTGTTTCAAAGGACCAGCTTTTAGCTTCACTGATATTTGCTGTTGTTTTCTTTGTCTCTATTTCATTTATTTCTTCTCTGATCATTATATGATTTCTTATACTAACTTTAGGTTTTGTTTGTTTTATTTTCTTTAGTTGTTTTAGGTATAATAGCTTGTTTATTAGAGAATTTTCTTGTTTCCTGAGGTAAGATTGTACTGCTATTACTGCTTTTGCTGTATCCCATCTGCCTCCAGTATTTTTTGACTTCTCTCTTTGATTTCTTCAGTGATCCATTGGTTGTTTAGTAGCATATTGTTTAACCTTTACTTGTTTGTGCTTTTTATGGTTCCTTCTTGTAGTTTATTGCTAACCTCACAGCAGTTGTGATAAGAAATAATGTTTGATATGATTTCAATTTTCTTAAATTTACCAAGGCTCATCTTGTGGCCCAGCATGTGGTCAATCCTGGAGAATGTTTCATGTGCACTATTACTGTGTTACTGTACATTTCTCCCTTTATGGTTGTAAGTATTTGAGATGCTCCTATGTTGGGTGCATATATTGGCAATTGTTATATCCTCTTGAATTGATCCTTTGATCACTATGTAGTGTCCTTTCTTTCTTATACAGTCTTTGTTTTAACGTCTATTTTGTCTGATATGAGTATTGGTACCCAGCTTTCTTTTGATTTCCACTTGTGTGGAATACCTCCTTCCATCCTCTCACTTTCAGTCTTTATGAATCCCTAGGTCTGATGTGGGTCTCTTGTAGACAGCATATATATATGGGTCTTATTTTTGTGTCCACCCAGCTAGTTTATATCTTTTGGTTAGTGTACTTAATCCATTTACATTTAAGATAATTATTGATATGTTTGCTCCTGTTACAATTTTCTTAATTGTTTTGGGTTTGTTTCTGTAGATCTTTTCCTTCTCTTATGTTTCCTGCCTAGAAAAATCCCTTTAGCATTTGTTGTAAAACTGGTTTTGGTGGTGCTGAATTTTCTTAACTTTCCTGTCTGTAAAGTTTTTGTATTTCTCCATCAAATCTGAATGAGAGCCTAGCTGGTTATTGTGTTCTTGTTTGTAAGTTCTCTTTCATCACTTTAAATATATCACACCACTCCCTTGTGGATTGCAGGGTTTCTGCTATGAAATCAGCTAATAACCTTATGGGAGTTCCCTTATATGATATTTGTTGTTTTTCCCCTGTTGTTTTTAATATTTTATCTTTGTCTTTAATTTTTGTCAGCTTGATTACTATGTGTATCAGCATATTCCTCCTTGGGTTTATTCTACTTGGGACTCTCTGCTTGTAATCATAAATGATAAAATCTATCACCTTGCACTATGTTAAGATCATTCTATGATTAAATTAATGCAGGCTGATGATTAACATAGGGCTGATGATAAACGTATGTACAAGAACAAGGACACAGATTTGTAGGAGGGGAAAAAATCTCTATGTGAATATGTTCCAAAAAAGTGAATTAAAAGGTGGGAGAAAAAAAATGCATTCCACTTAAATATTTAGGTAATTAAATCTTTCTGTTATGGTGAAGAGCATATGTTACACAAACTATTCTAAAGGAGATGGTAAACAAGCAGATAATAGGCATATGTGGAGACCTTGACAAGGCTTTTTTGAATGACAGAATGGAGGCAATCATGTCAACAGGTCAATATGTCTGCTAGTTGGACAACCTCTATATCCATAGGCAAATTAGAAACTCTAGTATAGGTATTAATTGAGTTTGAACATAAACATTTATACATAAAGTATACCATATAAGGGATATGCCTTATATATTAGACAGACCTAACTCTATTGCCATATTAAAAATAGTTTATTAAAATTTGGGTTTTAAAAGGAAAAGCTTTAAATAACTTTTAAAGAAAAATGTAATATTAATTTTATTTTTTCATCCTTATAGATAAAATGAAATGTTGCCATAGTAAGTTGTGGGGTGATCAAATTTCTGATAAGCTATTTTGGTTTATTTGAACAAGGAAGCATGGCAGATAATTTTAGATATACAAAAAAGGACAAGTATATACCTTCACTTTCAGAAGGTAAAACCACTTCAGTATGTATGTTAACTGCTAACATACTAAAAAGTAGAGATACATCTATCTTTATTTTCTTTTTTTCTTCATCTTTTTAAAAATCAATTAATTCACTTATTTGACTGTACCAAGTCTTAGTTGTGGAATGTGGAGTCTAGTTCCATGACCAGTGACTGAACCCTGACCCTCTGCATTGGGAACATGTACTCAGCCACTGGACCGCCAGGGGAGTCCCAATCCATACTTTTTCTTATTCCAAACATTTTTAGACTGGAATTGACATTTATATTGTTTTCAATATGACTTTTAAGTTTAGAAGTGAAACTCCTATTCTGACCATCACTTTCTGCAAATCACTTCCATGGCCATTACCATGTAGGGATACAAGATGCAGAACTTGTCACCCAGTCTTCAATGACCTTGATTGTTTTATCAATCCTTAAGAGAGCAGTAAGTGAAAAACAAACACTATTGATTAGGTCTAGGAGTTATTCATAAGGGCAACACATCAGTATCAATTGCAGCCAATTCTCACTTCATTTCCTATATTAAGTAAACATTGTTGTCATGAATTGTAGTCATGGTACTTTGGTTACACATTAAAACAACTTTTTCTTTTTCTAGACTAGTCTTTTCCAAAAATGTAACCATGGAATGCTTTTTTATGGAAAAATTTTACCCCCCACACCAAAAAAAAATCTCTTGGAAAATTCTGAATTCCATATTCCACTTTTAAACAGTCACAAGATGAGTTAGTGACTATCATAACAAAGGAACCTATTTATCTTTGCTTAGCTCAGCAATTTGTTTGACCACTGAACTCTCCCTCTGCTCATGTGTGAGTAGCTATGAATATCCCTCAGAACTTCTATTTCCAGGAAAACACTCTGATAAATACTTATCTTGACTGACAAATATGTTAGTCACTCAGTTGTGTCTGACTCTTTGCAACCTCATGAACCAGAGATCGACCTGGGTCTCCTGCATTGCAGGCAGATTCTTCACCAATTGAACCACCAGGGAAGCTGGGATAGAATCAGTTTAGGTAAATGCTACATCCTTCCAAAGCTTGAAAATTCTGATAAGCTATTGGAAGAGGCCACTACACCACAACTAAATGAGTTGAGGGGAAAGGGCTTCTGGGAATCACAAGGTTGCTAATCAGTGGTAGACAACACCTACTTAAGGAGATTCCTGAGATTTAAGGGAACCCAATTGTACTGTGGATGTAACTGAAGAGCCCTCTGATAGTACATGTTTGCCTCTTCTGTGTTTTTGGTCAGTATTTCAAAGTTGTTCAGCACAATTTCACGGTGTGGATGCAGCCTGAAATAATGTAAATGCTAAGCCTTTATTGTCAAACTCCTCTAAGTTTGGCACAGTTTGCTTGTTTTTAAATCCAAATATTCCAAGAACAAAACAAAACAATGAAATTTTCCTTTACTTTCTCATCAGAAATGGTATGACTGTGCCAATCTTTCTGATCAGTTTCTTTTTTGTTAAAAAAAAGGTAATTTAACTTATTCATAAATTTTGCTTCTTGAAATACACAAATCTGGCAGGAGAGAATAGATTTGACACATAGTAGTCAATCTAAGGAGAAGGCAATGTCACCCCACTCCAGTACTCTTGCCTGGAAAATCTCACGGACAGAGGAGCCTGGTAGGCTGCAGTCCATGGGTTTGCTAAGAGTCGGATATGACTTCACTTTCACTTTCACTTTCCACTTTCATGCACTGGAGAAGGAAATGGCAACCCACTCCAGTGTTCTTGCCTGGAGAATCCCAGGGACAGGGGAGCTGCTAGGTTGCTGTCTACGGGATCGCACAGAGTCGGACACAATTGAAGTGACTTAGCAGCAGCAGCAGTCAATCTAAGGGTCTTCCCTGTAACTCAGATGGTAAAGAATATTCCTGCAATGTAGGAGACCTGGGTTCAACCCCTGGGTCAAGAGGATCCCATACAGAAAGAAATGGCAACCCACTCCAGTATTCTTGCCTGGAGAATTCCATGGACAGAGGAGCTTGGAGGGCTACAGTCCATGGGATCACAAAGAGTCAGACAGGACTAAGTGACTAACACACACAGTGAATCTAACGCTTAAGTAGTACAAGTTAGAAATAGCATGCAAAGCTAGCGTGGTTAAGTAAATCCCAAGTTTTTATGGCTTATAGAGTTAGTTTCAAGTTGTTTTCGTGGAAAATTTTCATGAGATGTTGAGTTTCTGACCTGGAGGGATTGCTGACAGCCTGCTCCATAGCGCCCTCTTTTTACACAAGATGGTGAGAATTCTTTGATTTGTGTATGAGAAATTTATGTAAATGTGTTTAGATCAAGTTATCAGCAAAGCTAGCATTCTGAAGAAGGAAAGTTACATATAATATATGCACATAAAAACACATCATATCACTAAAATGGTTCTTCTTTAGGAGTCATCAGTTGTTTAATTTCCCTCTTCTTCACCATGAGATCCTATCTGGTCTGATGTAGAAAATCCTAGCCAGATACATATAAAATTTTAAATAATGCATGTTATGTTAAAAAAAGAAAAAGGCCAGCATTCCTAAAGTTCAAATGCAAATACAAAAGAGATCTGGATGTATATTAATAAAGAATATTTGTGCTGATGTAGGAGGTGAGAGAATCTGCTTACTTCCTAAATAATAAGCCAAATGATAACAAGTACATAATTCAGATATTTCTGCTACATTTAGAGTGGACCTATTTGACAATTTAATAAGTTCTTTTCATCTCTGTCATCTATAGAACTGTGAAGCTGGCTTTAATGTAGAAAAACAGAATATGTCCAAGGAATAAAAATAATCTGCGCTTGTCAAATCCTCTGACAACTAAATGGTGCACTTGCCCTTTGTTCTTTCTTATCTAAGAAGATCAATTTAATTTTGGAGCAGGAGGAGTTTCTATTGAAAGGCCAAGGAAGCCACTTTGCAGTAGCTTATAAAGGTCCACACAGTATCTTGGGAAACTTTTTGAAGAGACATATTGTTAGAGGCAGCTAGACAGAGAAATCATGCAGAACTGGCCCTGTCCTGAGGCTCCTTGGTGCCCCTTTAATGGGCAAGACAGTTCGGGGGGCCTCCCCTACCACGAAGCACAGTGGGAGCAGTAACAGGGCCATGCAGCTTTCATGCTGTTTTTGACCAGAGCCAGAGGCTATTGTACTTAGGATAGGAGGCAAAATACTGTTGTGCTGAGAAAAACAAAACAAAACAAAGCAAAACAAAGCAAAACAAAACAAAACAAAACAACTTGTGTTCTAAGCCTTTGAAAACTCCTTAGCTTAGATGGAAGAACTTCTTTGTTACTCCCTGGAAACTTTTACAAAGAGCATATCTTAGCCAGGATTTATTGATTTAAGTAAAGGGCTGTGACTTCTGATAGATTGTGGGTGTACCAGTGAATGTGGTGAGGGCAATTCCCACACTCATTGTTTCCAAGGTGACAAGCAGCAATATAAGGCATGTCTGGGATATTTCCCCCCTTTTATCATAGAGGAGGTAATTTCATAAAATTTTACCTTTTTCTTATTTTTCTGGCTTGTGGGCCCTGGAAATAAACATGTGAGGTGAAGGCACTGACTAGAGGGAGGGTCAGGCTAAATCAGGAAGAGCTTCCATGAGGGGCTCACATGTTTGTGAGATGCCCTTCTGCTGGGTCACATGGCTGCCCTCACCAGCTGCTCTCAATTCACCTTCTGGGACTTCATCCTCACGGTTCCAGCTGTTCTTTAAGTAGTCATGCTCGCTGACTGCATGACTGTTTTGTCCCCCCCCCCCCC
>SJYA01000889.1:921389-992869 GCA_006410615.1 Neotragus moschatus
AAAAAAAAATCCTTTTAAAAGTCACATTAAGAAAAGAATGGAATAAAGAATAGGAATAAAACAAGGAGGTGAAAGACCTATATTTGAAAATATTAATTAAGAAAATTGAAGCTAACTCAAACTAATGGAAAGATACCTTATACTTGGGGATTGGAAGAATTAATATAATTAAATGGTCATACTTCCCAAAGCAATCTACAGATTTAATGCAATCTGTGTCAAAACACTCATGAAGTTTTTCACAGACCTAGAAAAATAATCCTAAACTTTATATGGGATCATGAAAGACTCAGAATTAGTAAAACAATTCTCAGGAAAAAGAACAAAGTTGGAGGCATAACCTCTCCAGACTTCAGACTATTCTAGAAAGTTACATTTATCACAGTAGGATGGTATTGGCACAAAAACAGATACATATATCAATGTAACAAAAAGCCTAGAAATAAACCCATGTACCTTTGGTAAATTAATCTATGACAGAAGAGGCAAGAATATAAAATGGAGAAAAGACAATCTGTTCAACAAGTGGTGCTGGGAAATCTGACCAGGCACACATAAAGCAATGACATTAGAACAGTCCATCACACTATTAAAAAAAATAAATTCAAAGTAGTTTAAAGACCAAAATATAAGGCATAAAACATAAAACTATAGAAGACAACATAGAATGCTCTTTCACATAATTTTAGCAATATTTTCTTGGAAATAAAGTCTTTTTGAATGAAAATAATAGTGCTTTGATTTTAAAATATAGCTATATATGTGATTCAGTTCAGTTCAGTTCAGTCCAGTTGCTCAGTTGTGTACGACTCTTTGTGACGCCATGGACTGCAGAAGGCCAGGCCTCCCTGTCCTTCATCAACTCCCGGAGTTTACCAAGCTCATGCTGACTGAGCTTGGTGAGGCCATCCAATCATCTCATCCTCTATCATCCTCTTCTCCTGCCTTCAATCTTTCCCAGCATTAGGGTCTTTTCAAATGAGTAAGCTCTTCGCATCAGGTGACCAAAGTATTAGAGTTTCAGCTTCAACATCAGTCTTTCCAATGAACACTCAGGTCCAATCTCCTTTAGAATGGACTGGTTTGATCTCCTTGAAGTCCAAGGGACTCTCAAGAATCATCTCCAANGGAATCAAGGGAGGAGAGAGCAAGCTAGCCAGTAATCACTTCCTTATGTGCACTCCACAGTTTGGACTGCTCAGAGATGTTCACGGAGTTATACAGAGAAGAGAAGAGGGAGGAAGGAGACAGAGGTGGCCAGGAGGATAAAAGGGGCGAATCAAAAGGAGAGAGACAGGTCCAGTCAGTAATCAGATCCCCAAGTGTTCTACACTGTCTGGAACACACAGAGATTCACATTGTTTGGTAGAGAAGAGAAGGGGGAGGGAGGAGACAGAGGCGAGAAAATATTTCTCTGGTGGAGAAAATAGGAGAGTCCAAAGGGGAAGAGAGCAGTCAAGCCAGTAATCTTGCTCCCAAGTAAAAATGGGTACTGAAGATTGGATTCTTAAAGGTACAAAATTGATAACAGATACCAAAAAGTAAAGATTAAAAATCTAGAGTAGAGGTTGGATTTTCAAAAATACAATATTAAAGAAAAAAAGAAGAAAAAAAAGGTCACAAAAATTATTTTAAAAAAATGAAGTTTGCTTTAAAAAATAGGGCCTTTTTTGAAAAGTAATAATAGGTTATAAATATGAAAATTAAAGAAGTAATAGAGGACTGAAAAATTTAAAAAAATTTAAAAAAAGAATGATCGTAAAAATAGTAAAAATATATCTAGGAATTTCTCTGGTTTTGTTNTTAAAAAAATGAAGTTTGCTTTAAAAAATAGGGCCTTTTTTGAAAAGTAATAATAGGTTATAAATATGAAAATTAAAGAAGTAATAGAGGACTGAAAAATTTAAAAAAATTTAAAAAAAGAATGATCGTAAAAATAGTAAAAATATATCTAGGAATTTCTCTGGTTTTGTTGTGGGCAGTGTAAGGTCAGTTCATTTTTGGATAGTTCCTTGGTCTGGCTTATATTTCTCAAGATCTATAGGCCCTTTCCTATATAGTTGGTACTAACTACAGGATTTTAATCTATTGCACCTGTCACTTCCTCTGTTTTAGCTTCTTCTGTTTGCTGATCTCTTCAGTGTCTAATTTCCACCCTGACACAAGGGGGGTGGTGGTGGACACTTTTTTAGGCTCACTTGTTCAGTTGCACTGTGGGGAGGGAGGGACGCTGCAAACAAATAACACTGGCATGTGATCACAGTGTCTCAGCCACACTGGGCCTGCCCCCACTCACAGCACATGTGCCCTCCCTGCACACACAGCTCAGGCTCTAGGTTGCTCCACCAGTAACCGTCTGAGGCCGGCCCTGGGCTGCATGCACCTCCCAGGTCTAAGCCGCTCAGGTTCAGGCACTCGGGTAGTCCTCAGAGGCGCAGACTCCGTTGGGCCTGCATTTTGTGCCCTTTCCAGGTCTGAACAGCTCAGGTGATGAGGTGTTTTGCGAGTGCAGTCGCTATGACTTATCGCCTCCCCTGTCCCTGCCACTCAGTTTTCTGGGGTGTACAACCAGTGCACCTTCTCAGGTGAATGTTGACTGTCCAGAACCCCAAGAAGTCTTAGTTAGCAAAGAAGCCTTCTTGCAGTTTGGTAGATAATGTTTCTCTGGGACTGCGATTGCCCCCTTCTGGCTCTGGCTGCCTGGAGATTGGTCTGACTGCAGGGAGATGGTCTGCACGCTGCTAGTTCTGTTCAGTCCTTTGTTCTGTGCGCGGTTCTGGTGGTGTCTTAGGTTGGGGTTTTTTGTGTGGTAGCTATCCCACAGTCTGGTTTGCTAGCCCAAGTTAGTTCACTCTGATTGCCTTGGGGCATTCAGGCCTGGGCCTTACTCTAAGCAATGCAGCCCGTGCCTCCTTGCCCAACCCCCGCTTGCTAGCGGTGGATGCAGGTGTCTGCACTGCTTCTCCACTGGGGGAGTTACTGTTGGGGTCATAATCTGTGGGTTTTAATTATTTATTTATTTTTCCTCCCCGTTATGTTGCCCTCTGCGCTGCCAAGGCTCGCCACAGACATGGCAGTGAGAGTGTTTCCTGGTGTTTGGAAATTTCTCTCTTTTTAAGACTCCCTTCCCTAGACAGAGCCCATCTCTACCTCTTTTTTTTGTCTTTTATATTTTTTCCTACCTCCTTTCGAAGACAATGGGCTGCTTTTCTGGGTGCCTGATGTCCTCTGCTGGCATTCAAAAGTTGTTTTGTGGAATTTACTTGGCGTTTAAATGTTCTTTTGATGAATTTGTGGGGGATAAAGTGATCTCCCTGTCCTATTCCTCCACCATCTTAGGACTGCCCCCTGTTTCAGCATTTTAATATGCTGTCTATGTTGGTCATAACTTTTCTTCCAAGGAGTGTCTTTTAATCTCATGGCTGCAACCCCCCAAAATAAAGTCTGACACTGTTTCCACTGTTTCCCCATCTATTTGCCGTGAAGTGATGGGACCGGATGCCATGATCTTCATTTTCTGAATGTTGAGCTTTAAGCCAACTTTCTGACTCTTGTCTTTAACTTTTATCAAGAGGCTCTTTAGTTCTTCTTTGCTTTCTGCCATAACAGTGGTGTCATCTGCATATCTGAGGTTATTGATATTTCCCCCGACAATCTTGATTCCAGCCTGTGCTTCATCCAGCTCAGCATTTCTCATGATGTACTTTGCATATAAGTTAAATAAGCAGGGTGACAATATACAGCCTTGCCATACTCCTTCCCTGATTTGGAACCAGTTTGTTGTTCCACATCCAGTTCTAACTATTGCTTCCTGACCTGCATACAGATTTCTCAGTAGGCAGGTCAGGTGTTCTGGTATTCCTATCTCTTGAGGAATTTCCCACAGTTTATTGTGATCCACGCAGTAAAAGGCTTTGGCATAGTCAATCAGCAGAAACAGATGTCTTTCTGGAACTCTCTTGCTTTTTCAGTGATCTAGCGATTGTTGGCAATTTGATCACTGGCTTCTCTGCCTTTTCTAAAACCAACTTGAACATCTGGAATTTCATGGTTCATGTACTGTTGAAGCCTGGATTGGAGACTTTTGAGCATTACTTTACTATTGCGTGAGGTGAATGCAATTGTGTGGTAATTTGACCATTCTTTGCCATTGCCTTTCTTTGGAATTGAAATGAAAACAGATCTTTTCCAACCCTGTGGCCATGCTGAGTTTTCCAAATTTGCTGGCATATTGAATGCAGCACTTTCATAGCATCATCTTTTAGGATTTGAAATAGCTCAACTGGGATTTCATCACCTCCATTAGCTTTGTTCGTAGTGATGCTTCCTAGATAAATGTGACTACTAGGTGGCTAAAATAACTCTATTATTATAAGTAAAATAATGCTTCTTAGATTTAATGATCAAGACTGCTAGACTTTAACACATTCAGGACTCTAAACGTAAACACCAATATAGTAGTAACTTGATTCCAGCAGAGGAAATTCCTCCACGTGTTAAAATTATGTAACAAAAGTTACTGGAATTATAATTCCTTCCAGAAGCACCTTCCAGTTGGCATCTAAGACCATCTATAGTTATGAGAGTTTTTAAAAAATTCACTAAAAGTAAGCTGTGTAAAAAGATGATGTTTTTCAGTTCAGCAGATTCTAGTTTTTACAATGTTCTAAGTGAACAAGTTTTATTGAACACACTTTACATAAAAAAATAAAATAATTCTATTGGATGCTCTTAGAGTATCACTAAAAAAGTCATTTGATTTGCACCTGCAGTTAGCTTTGGTTATATTTCATTGCAGCCCTAATGAAATAACATTTCCTTACTAGTCATAATTTATCTTTTAAAATATTTTTTATTAAAAACTATACATATAAGTCTTATGAATCAGTGAACTAAAATGGACTGCATGGGCAAATTTAATTCAGATGACCATTATATCTACTACTGTGGGCAAAAATCCCTAGAGGAATGGAGTAGTCCACGTAGTCAACAAAAGAGTCTGAAATGCAGTATGTGGGTGCAAACTCAAAAACGACATAATGATTTCTGTTCATTTCCAAGACAAACCATTCAATATCACAGTAATCCAAGTCTATGACCCAACCAGTAATGCTGAAGAAGTTGAGGTTGAATGGTTCTATGAGGACCTATAAGACCTTCTAAAACTAACACCAAAAAAGAATCTCTTTTCATCATATGGGACTGGAATGCAAAAGTAGGAAGTCAAGAGATACCTGGAGTAAAAGGCAAATTTGATCTTGGAGTACAAAAAGAAGCAGGGCAAAGGCTACCAGAGTTTTGCCAAGAGAACGCACTGATCATAGCAAACACCCTCTTCCAACAACACAAGAGAAAACTCTACACGTGAGCATCACCAGATAGTTAAAACCAAAATCAGATTGATTATATTCTTTGCAGCCAAAGATGGAGAAGCTTTACACAGTCATCAAAAACAAGACCAGAAACTGACTGTGGCTGAGATCATGAAGTCCTTATGCCTAATTCAGACTTAAATTGAAGAAAGTAGGGAAAATCACTAGACCATTCAGGTATGAACTAAACCAAATCCATTATGTTTATACAGTGGACGTGACAAATAGATTCAAGGAATTAGATCTGATAGAGTGCCTGAAGAACTATGGATGGATGTTCATGACATTGTATTGGAGGCAGTGATCAAGACCATCCCCAAGAAAAAGAAATGGAAAAAGGCAAAATGTTTGTCTGAGGAGGCCTTACAAATAGCTGAGAAAAGAAGAGAAGTGAAAGGCAAAGGAGAAAAGCAAAGATATACCCATTTGAAAGCAGAGTTCCAAAGAATAGCAAGGAGAGATAAGAAAGCCTTCCTCAGTAATCAATGCAAAGAAATAGGGGAAAAGAATAGAGTGGGAAAGACTAAAGATCTCTTCAAGAAAATTAGAGATACCAAGGGAACATTTCATGCAAAGATGGGCAGAATTGGTATGGACCTCACAGAAGCAGAAGATATTAAGAAGAGGTGGCAAGAATACACAGAAGAACTATACAAAAAATATCTTCATGACCCAGATCACCACGATGGTGTGATCACTCACCTAAAGCCAGACATCCTGGGATGCGAAGTCAAATGGGCCTTAGGAAGGATCACTGTGAACAAAGAACGTGGAGGTGATGGAATCCCAGTTGAGCTCTTTCAAATCCTAAAAGATCATGCTGTGAAACCGCCACACTCAATATGCCAGCAAATTTGAAAAACTCAGCAGTGGCCACAGGACTGGAAAAGGTCAGTTTTCATTCCAATACCAAAGAAAGGCAATGCCCAAGAATGTTCAAATTGCCGCACAATTACACTCATCTCACACACTAGTAAAGTAATGCTCAAAATTATCCAAGCCAGGCTTCAACAGTAAGTGAACTGTGAATTTCCAGATGTTCAAGCTGGACTGAAAAAAGGCAGAGGAACCAGATCATGGCATCTAGTGCCATCACTTTATGGCAAATAAATGGAGAAAAAGTGAAAATGGTGTTTGATTTTATTTTTCTGAACTCCAAAATCACTGAGGATGGTGACTGCAGCCATTAAATTAAAAGACATTTTCTCCTTGGAAGGAAAGCTGTAAGAAACCTAGACAGCATATTAAAAAGCAGAGACATTACTTTGCTGCCAAAGTTCATGTAGTGAAAGCTATGATTTTTTTCCTGTATTCTTGTAGGAATGTGAGAGTTGGACCATAAAGAAGGCTGAGAGCCAAAGAATTGATGCTTTCAGATTGTGGTGCTGGAGAAAACTCTAGAGAGTCCCTTGGACAGTGAGGAGATCAATCCCATCAATCTTAAAAGTAATCAAACCTGAATAGTCCTTGGATGGAGTGATGCTGAACCTGAAGCTCCAATACTTTGGTCACCTCATGTGAAGAATTGACTCACTGGGAAAGACTTGGATGCTAGGAAAGATTGAGGGTGAGAGGAGAAGAGGGTAACAGAGTGTGAGCTGTTTGGATATCAACACTGACTCAAAGGACATGGATTTGAGCAAACTCTTGGAGATGGTGAAAGACAGCAAAGCCTGGCATGCTGCAGTCCATGGGGTCTCAAAGAGTGGGGCACAATTTAGCGACTGAACAACAAGAAACAATTATGATAACAAGTCTCTATGTGTTAAGTGAATTTTAATAAAAATAAGGTCAGACCTTTCCTTTGCCATGTGTTAACCAATTACAAAGTGAGTACAGAATCATTAAAAACATAGTCCTTTTTTAAAGTTAAATTCTTATAGAAAACAACATGAACAATGAACTTCAACCCTGTTCTGCAGTTTTCTTTCCTTTCAGAAATTCTGCTTAAAACCTTGATAACAGGGACATCAGGAGCATAGAAGGCCATTGTAAGGTCCCCTGGGTGCCTAGGTGCACTTGAGTCCTCCAGAGGGCAGGGCAGTACATCTCCTGCTTGACTGAAACATTAAAGGAGAAAATGAATTTTAGTTAATTTACTGTTTATTTTGTGCTGAAGTTGTACTTGTGAAGAAGAAAATGGATGTCTGGTGAGTGATGATCTCAACCCCCTTATCAGGACTAAATCCTGCACATGACTGATATCCAAACACCTGGGGCATTACAGGAGTGGAAGGGTAGAAAGGACATCTAGGTGAATAAATATTCCATGGAACATGGGCTGATATTCTAGTGACGTTGGAGAGGGTCAGTCTAACTCACTGGGCAGTAGCATTCCCAAATGTGAGGCTCTTGATGACCTGCTGAAAATGACCAATGATTTCATACTTTGAGTCTGAACAATATTAGAAGCAATATATATATTTACTATTTTTATCGATAGGAGATATATTTCACCTATAATAGAAACTCTTTTAAACTGTTTCCACTTTAAAAAGTCACTAGGGGGACTTCCTTGGCAGTCCAGTGTTTAAGATTCTGCACTTTGAATGCAGGGATGAAGGTTTGAGCCCTGTTTGGGGAACTAAGATGTCAAACACCATATTGTATGGTGGAAAAGTCACCAGATTAACAGAAATTCTCTGCTTCTTTTGTGAGATGCACTGACTTATGACCTAACAAACACTTGAGCAAGTGCTCTGCTCTTTATTATACGTGTGCACCCCTGTTTCCCCTGACTGAGTTGGTTGTTTGATGAGTCACTTAATGATTATTCCCAGTTTATTCAGTTGCAGTTTCTATTGCAATTCTGTAATTTAGTAAAATATTCTATAAGTGGCTAAAATCATTTAATTTGAGTGTGAAAGAGTTGTATTTTTGTGACAACCAAATGTATGCTTTGGAAAATCTAAAAAAAGTGAAATTGTTGAAGAATAGAAGACTTTGATTCAACAAAGCCTGGATGAGACAACTGTAAAAGACTGGAGGGGGGTAAAATCCTGAAAATGGTGGATTACTTAACATACTTACAAGTAGGTTTAGATTTTTGTTCCACTTTAAAAATATCAAAACTGATGCTACCATAGGTGACACACTTTGAATCTGCTTTATGTGAGAATAATGATTAGTTCTCTAATTGATAAGCTTTTATTAAAAGACCTTGACCTGACTTTAAAATATGGATGAATGTATATTTTTATGTTTTAGGTTAAAATAAAATGTTTGACAGGGAGGTCTGGCATGCTGCAATTCGTGGGGTCGCAAAGAGTCAGACATGACTGAGCGACTGAACTGAACTGAAAATGTTTGAGGTTAAATATTCTTTTCTTTATGATTCTTGGCTTTAAGCTAAGTTTTTAAATTAATCAATCAACTATTGGCCAAATAGAAGTCCACTGAAAGCCATCCTTTGCACATCCTCCTGTCTAAACCAGGGAGGGTCATGGTGCTCCTTTTGGATTTATCCAGTGAGGTATTTCATTGGATCACATAGTGGTTGTGCAGGAAGAGCTGAGACTGGATGATCTTGATTTTCTACTCCCAATATGGGAATTCCAATGGTAGCAACCTTCTCCAGGGCAACTCAGTGTTCTGAAAGCTTTGGAGACATATGGCAGATTCACCAGTGGTTTTCTAATTCTCCATTATACATAATCCCAAACTTTACAGAACCCAGAATAAGCACAAACATGAGAGCTACCCTTCAGCAAAGAAAAGCTAACATTCGTGTTTGCTGGAATGAAGGGAAATGTTTTGACTTTTCCCCCCTGATGATTCAGGTGTTAAACTGACACTATAACTTTAAATAAAGCATTTTTCCAGGAGAAAATTTCCCATACTATACAAGTATATTTAAATGGGTCATGACCAGAGGGAAGAGGCAGAGGTAATTCTGCAATATTGTAAAAGTAAAAATTTAAAAGAAGTGGAATAGTCATGTTGTATATCATTATGCTTATTAAGGCAGTTTGAGAAATATAAGCCAGCCAAGAAGTGATTGACTTGTAATAAATACAATTTGAACGACTAACTACACTATTGCTTTTGGAATCTACACAGTCGTTACAGCTGGAACCATGGGTTTTAGAGTTGACTTCAGGTACTTTAACCCTGCATTTCCTTATCATTCTCTTTCTTGCTGTGTGCAGATAATGAAAAAATTAGATATACTTAAGAAGAGGAGATTAATAGGCACTTGGAAGGGAAAGGAGTTCCTCCCTTAATAACTTTTATGTAAAAGTAGCACTAAGAAAATAAAAGCAATATTCGATCATCTACAGTAAGTAATAATCACCAAAATAATGAATAACCTGGTAGTTTTTCCTTTTTTTCTCTGGCTGATAAAGAGAGAGAGAACTTATTTCAAAGGACACCAACATTCATTCAGTATTCACAACAGGTGCCTCCAGACAGTAAGGAAGATAGTTTCTAACCAGCCAGATTCTTGAGCCTGGTCTGAGAGGATAAAATATTTCATCAATCACTGTGGGGTATATTTGTAGCTTTAGTTATTTTGTTTTTCGTCTCTCAAGAGAAATGTTTCTCACAAAAGCGCAAAAATGTTAATAGAACAGCACTTATTTTTATTGTTTCACTGGAGATAAATTCAAAATGTCCAGCCAACTACATATTGTAATCATTTAAAATCAACCACCAGTGAATAGCAATCACTCTATATCCTTATCCCAAATGACTTAACGTCTGCTTGGGTTTTCTGTTTGAGCCTGACAGAAAATAAATTTTAAGAATAAGAAAGTATTTACGAAAACATTTTTTTTTACCCTATATTTTTTCAAGTAAACTTAAGTGTTCCTTCCCCACCCCCTGACAAGAATACTAAGCAAAGTTGTTAAATTTTAATTCATTGCTCAAGCCTTGAAGTTTACATAATATTTTCTGATTGCTAAAGTACAGCATTTTAAGGGTGTAAATGTCAACATAATCCAATCAAAGATAACAATAAGTGAACCTAAGTCATTATGGGGCAGAGTTTGAACCCCAAAATTGATACATTTTTTTAAGAGGCAGTAAAGAGTAGTGTTGAGGAATGTTGTCAATTTCCTTCACATTTTGAAATGGTTTTCCCAGGAGAGGAGATGGTAGGAAGGGAGGAGAAGTGATCAGATTGAGACCTGCCAGTAGAGGAGGTAGATTACGTGGGATTAGAAATCCTTCCTGGGTTCTGAGTCTGGGAATATGAATCCTCTTAGGTAGCTTATACCAGTGGGACTAAAAGGAGGGCTGAAGAAACTGACTTCACTTGTGAAGAGCACACACACACTCCTGGGAACTGCATGGAGGAAGCAGAATGACACTGCCAGAGACTCTGGCCAGTTATCCCTGACAGTTCCAGTGCATACCAGAGCCCTCACTCCTGCTGCCATCATAGCCTGCTCTGGCTATTTGTGCTCCAACTCCTCACTAGGGCGTTGATGAGGGAAGTACTACTGCCACTGGTGGTAAAGCTTGTTTGGACCTGGTGCTGCTTCTGGAAAGTCCCCATGGACAGAGGAGCCTGGTAGGCTGCAGTCCATGGGGTCTCGAAGAGTCAGACACCACTGAGCGACTTCACTTTCACGCATTGGAGAAGGAAATGGCAACCCCTCTCTACTGTTCTTGCCTGGAGAATCCTAGGGATGGGGAGCCTGATGGGCTGCCGTCTATGGGGTCACACAGAGTCNCTGAGGGAAGTACTACTGCCACTGGTGGTAAAGCTTGTTTGGACCTGGTGCTGCTTCTGGAAAGTCCCATGGACAGAGGAGCCTGGTAGGCTGCAGTCCATGGGGTCGCGAAGAGTCAGACACCACTGAGCGACTTCACTTTCACGCATTGGAGAAGGAAATGGCAACCCCTCTCCACTGTTCTTGCCTGGAGAATCCTAGGGATGGGGAGCCTGATGGGCTGCCGTCTATGGGGTCACACAGAGTCAGACACGACTGAAGCGACGCAGCAGCAGCAGCAGCAGCAGCAGCTGCATCTGAAGGAAGTGAGGGCAGCCACTGCTTGGCACTCTTGGAGTTGGAAGTGAAGTGCCAGGACTGCCCAGCACCAGCTCAGGTGGGAGGGGTAGAGCACACACTTGGAGGAAGTAAAACCAGCTTCGACTCAACCCTCAGGGCTTCTGCCCCAGCACCGTGGGAGCCACCCTTACCTCCGATAGGATGGTGATGGCCATTGAGCTTAGGAGGAGCTCTGTTTCACACCTGGCCCCTGAATCTCTAGCTACACCTCCCACCAAGGTGACATGGGAATCCCCAGCTACCCCAGGGGAAGATGTGACCATATTCATTTCAGATCTAGTTCCCTCAACAAAGCCACAACGGATATGCAGACTTCATAGGGATGCCCACACACAAAGAGACCCCTTCAAGATCAGGATAGGTAACTGTTTCACATTTCATAGAGACAGAAAAAAATGAAACAAACTGAAAAGACAGAGGAATATGTTTCAAACGAAAGAACAAGAACTGCCCTCTCCCCCACCCCAGGAAGAACACCTAAAGAAACAGAGATAATAATTTACCAGATAAAGAATTCAGAACATTAGTAATAAGAATGCTAATTGAACTTGGGCAAAGAAAAGAGGAACACAGAATTTTAACAAAGAACTAGAAGACATATATATTTTTTAAAAGACTAGTCAAGAGTTGAAGAATGCAATAACTGAAATGAAACACAAACTAGCAGGAATTAATAGTAAACCAGGTGATACATAGGAATGCATATATGATCTGGACAATGAAATAATNAAGAGGAACACAGAATTTTAACAAAGAACTAGAAGACATATATATTTTTTAAAAGACTAGTCAAGAGTTGAAGAATGCAATAACTGAAATGAAACACAAACTAGCAGGAATTAATAGTAAACCAGGTGATACATAGGAATGCATATATGATCTGGACAATGAAATAATGGAAATCACCCAATCAAAACAGCAAAAAGAAAAAAAAGAAAACAAATAAAAATGGAGCTAAGGAACCTCTAGGACATCAAGGGTCCTAACATTTGCCTTATAGGAGTTCCAGGAAGAAAAGAAAGAGAAAGGGGTCAGAAATGCATTTGATGAAATTATGGCTGAAAACTTATTGATCCTGAAGAAGGAAACAGTTTTCCAGGTACAGGAAGTACAGATTTCCAAAGAAGATGAACACAGAAAACAACAAAATTCTGTAAAACAATTATCCTCCAATTAATAAATAAATAAAATTAAAAAAAGAAAATGAACACAAAGATTCACCAAGATGTATCATAATTAAAATGACTAAAGTTAAGGATAAAGGGATAATTCTAAAGGCAGCAGGAGAAAAACAGCTATGTATGAGGGAACCCACATAAAGCTAACAGTTTTTTTCTGCAGAAACTTTGCAGGGCAGTAAGGAGTGTAATGATATATTTAAAGTGATGAAAGGGAAAACTCTACAACCTAGGATAGTCTACTCAGTAAGGTTACTATTCGGAATGGGAGCAGAGAGAGAGAACTTTTCAGATGAGCAAAAGCTAAGAGTTCATCAAACTAAACTGACCCAACAATAAATGTTAAAGGGTCTTCTCTAAGTAGAAATGAAAAGGCTACAACAAAAAGTAAGAACAAGAAGAATTTATAGGAAATGAAAAATCCCACTAGTATAGACAAATATATAGTAAATGTTGTGGATCAACCACTTAAATAAGATAGTATGAAGATCAAAAAGCAAAAATTGTAAAATCAGTCATAATTACAATAAACAGTTAAGGGATAAACATGAAGATGTAAAATATGACATCAAAACCACAAAATGTGGGAGAGAGGAGTAGTAAAAAAAAGTAAATCTTATGGAATGTGTTTAAACTTAAAAGACTATCAGTTTGTATTTTTTTCTTTCTAATGGTTAGGACCGTCAAGATGTGTGAATTCTATAGGATACTTCATGAATTTTTGAATATATATAAGCATCTATAAACATGCTTACATGGCAAATAATGAAGAAGGCAGGTATGCACATCTGAACAAACATGTTATCTGCATATGAATAAACTACCCTTAGTGTGTAATCATAAGGGTTTGTATGTGTCAGAGACACACCTGAATCCTGGGCACAGCTGTGTCATCTCACCTGAGGTGTCTCCTGGAACATAGCAGGGCCATCAGACAACCCAAGGGCACATTGCACAACCAGGGGATCTTGCACTCTCAATGATCAGACCAGTCTGGCTTTCCTAATTTAGGGTGTGGTGGGCAGAAGATGAGGTGCCCCTGGGGCTGCTCTCCTGCAAAGCTAGATGCTGCAGAGAACAATGACAGGCACTCATCTTGCCAGGGAAGCTGGTATTAGGCAAGCCCTTTCCTCCTTTCTTCCTAGGCTTCCCTGATAGCTCAGTTGGTAAAGAATCTGCTTGCAATTCAGGAGACCTCAGTTTGATTCCTGGGTAGGGAAGATCCGCTGGAGAAGAGAAAGGCTATCCACTTTAGTATTGGATAGGGTATCCACTCTAGTATTCCCTTGTGGCTTAGCTGGTAAAGAATCTTCCTGCAATGTGGGAGACCTGGGATTGATCCCTGGGTTGGAAAGATCCCCTGGAGAAGGGAAAGGCTACCCGCTCCAGTATTCTGCCCTGGAGAAGTCCATGGACTACAGTCTATGGGGTCCGAAAGAGTCAGACATGACTGAGTGACCTTTTTTTCTATTTCTTCCTTTCATTTCCATCCACCTATAGGGGGCAGGCTTTTTCATCATGAAAATTTGATGAAACAGCCCAAGTTGATCTTTGTGAGATCAGCCCTGGGTGTTCTTTGGAAGGAATGATGCTAAAGCTGAAATTCCAGTACTTTGGCCACCTCATGCAAAGAGTTGATTCATTGGAAAAGACTCTGATGCTGGGAGGGATTGGGGGCAGGAGGAAAAGGGAATGACAGAGTANTACATTGGAGGTTCCCATTACCTGCTCCTTGAGTTTTATTTATTTGCTAGGATGTCTTACAGAACCTGGGTAAAAATATTACTTATGAGATTACCAGTTTAAAAGTGTATGCCTCAGGAATAGCCAGATGGAAGAGATGCATAGGGCAGGTATGGGGAAAGAATGTGGGGTTCCCATGCCTCTTGCAGGGGTGCACTCTCCTTGAACCCGATGTGTTCACCAGACTGGAGGCTCTCTGAACCCTACCCTTTTGTTTTTAATGGAGGCTTCATTTCATAGGCGTGATTGATTAAATCACTGACCGTTGGTGATTGATCTCAACCTATAGCCTCTTTTCCCACTCAGGAGGTGGGGGGGAGTGGGTGGAAGTGAAAGTTCCTACTCTTCTATCACACCATTGGTTCCCTGGCAACCAGCACCACCTGTCCCCCTCTTCTTAGGTTACTGTCAGCGCACTGACATAACAGAAGACAGCTTTACCCCTCTCAGTACTTTAGAAGCTTTGTTCCTGGACCAAGGATGAAGACTAAATATATATATTTCTTATTATAAATCACAACATCATAGTTAACCTGTCCAAAGGAATATGCATAGTAAACGGTCAACACAGGAGAAGGACTGAAGAGATGTGGTTTTATGCATATTCTACATAAACCAAAGCACTGTGCTGACTCATAGCAGTGACTGCTAAACTCATCCAAATATTATTCAGCATAGACAAATTTACAAAGATATCTGTACTTGAGGAAATAAGTATAAACTTAAGTCTTACATTCTTAGATATTATTTCGTATAAGGAATAAAAAAAGATGTCATGGTTTCTAAAAGAGTGATAACTTTTCTTTGCATGGAACAAAATTCTTATTGATGTACTCCACTGGTCTCTCAGATTGGAAAGTGTTTTTCATCACACAAGTGTAATGGCTATGTTTTTTAAAAATATTTATTATTAAATAGAGAATAATTGCTTTACAATATTGTGTTGGTTTCTTGCCATACATCAACATGAATCAGCTGTGATATGTATCCTCTCTCTTGAACCTTCCTCCCATTTCACATCCCACCCTACCCCATGTTTGTGTTTTAAATAATTTAATCTTGTCTTAATATAAGTTCAGTTCAGCTCAGTTGCTCAGTCGTGTCCGACACTTTGTGACTCCATGAACCGCAGCACACCAGACCTCCCTGTCCATCACCAACTCCCAGAGTCTATCCAAACCCGTGTCCATTGAGTTGGTGATGTCATCCAACAATCTTATCCTCTGTTGTCCCCTACTCCTCCTGCCCTCAATCTTTCTCAGCATCAAGGTCTTCTCAAATGAGTCAGCTCTTCGCATCAGGTGGCCAAAGTATTGGAGTTTCAGCTTCAACATCAGTAATTCCAATGGACATCCAGGACTGATCTCCTTTAGAATAGACTGGTTGGATCTCCTTGCAGTCCAAGGGACTCTCAAGAGTCTTCTCCAACACTACAGTTCAAAAGCATCAATTCTTTGGTACTCAGCTTTCTTTATAGTCCAACTCTCACATCCATACATGACTACTGGAAAAACCATAGCCTTGACTAGATGGGCCCTTTTTTGCCAAAGTAATACTATGTTTCTGCTTTTTAATATGTTGTCTAGGTGGGTCATAACTTTCCTTCCAAGGAATAAGCGTCTTTTAATTTCATGGCTGCAATCACCATCTGCAGTGATTTTGGAGCCCCCAAAATAAAGTCAGGCACTGTTTCTCCATCTATTTGTCATGAAGTGGTGGAACTGGATACACTCTCTCAAAAGAAGAGTATCTTTTCAGATGTGAACTGAAGGAGGTTTCTTTGAATTACTGGCATCTGCTATTTTATTGAATAGAACTTGGGTCTTCTTACCAACCAAAAAGCAAAGCCAAATTACTGACACTGGGCTGTGGTGAAGGGGAATACAGCATTTATTGTGGGGTCCAGCAAGAAGTAGGGGAAGTTCATGCTCAAAAGACCTGAACTCCTTCATGGTTTCCAGGGGAGGGTATCTAAAGGCAACATTTGTGTTGAAGGATTCCAAACTTTCTTCTGATTTGTTGGTGGTAAGGAAATAGAGTTGTGTTTCAAGAATCTCAATATCAACCTTTTGGTTTCAACCATTTTNAAGTAGGGGAAGTTCATGCTCAAAAGACCTGAACTCCTTCATGGTTTCCAGGGGAGGGTATCTAAAGGCAACATTTGTGTTGAAGGATTCCAAACTTTCTTCTGATTTGTTGGTGGTAAGGAAATAGAGTTGTGTTTCAAGAATCTCAATATCAACCTTTTGGTTTCAACCATTTTATCTACTACTGTGGGCAAGAATCCCTTAGAAGAAATGGACTAGCCATCATAGTCAACAAAAGAGTCCAAAATGCAGTACTTGGATGCAATCTCAAAAATGACAGAATGATATCTGCTCATTTCCAAGTCAAAATCATTCAGTATCACAGTAATCCAAATCTATGCCCTGACCAGTAATGCTGAAGAAGCTGAAGTTTAATGGTTCTATGAAGATGTACAAGACTTTCTAGAACTAACACCCCTAAAGATATCATTTTCATTATAGGGGACAGGAATGCAAAAGTAGGAAGGTAATAGATACCTGGAGTAACAGGAAAATTTGGTCTTGGAGTACAAAATGAAGCAGGTCAAAGTCTACTAGAGTTTTGCCAAAAGAATGCACTGGTTATAGCAAACACCCTCTTCCAATAACACGAGAGAAAATGCTACACATGGACATCACCAGATGGTGAATACCAAAATCAGATTGATTATATTTTTTTGAAGCTGAAGATGGAAAAGTTCTATACACTCAGCAAAAACAAGACTGGGAGCTGTCTGTGGCTCAGATCACGAACTCATTATTGCAAACTTCAGACTTAAATTGAAGAAAGTAGGGAAAACCACTAGACCATTCAGGTATGACCTAAATCAAATCCCTTATGATTATATGGTGGAAGTGACAAACAGATTCAAGAAATTAGATTTGATAGATAGGGTGCCTGAAGAACTATGGATGGAGGTTTATGACATTGTACAGGAGGCAGTGATCAAGACCATCCCCAAGAAAAAGAAATGCAAAAAGGCAAAATGGTTTGAAGAAGCCTGCCAAATAGCTGAGAAAAGAAGAGTGAAAGGCAAAGGAGAAAAGGAAACATATATCCATTTGAATGCAGAGTTTCAAAGAATAGCCAGGAGAGATAAGAAAGCCTTCCTCAGTGATTAATGCAAAGAAATAGGGGAAAACAATAGGATGGTAAAGACTACAGATATCTTCAAGAAAATTAGAGATACCAAGGGAACATTTCATACAAAGATGAGCACAAGAAAGGATAGAAATGTTGTGGACCTAACAGAAGCAGAAGGTATTAAGAAGAGGTGGCAAGAATACACAGAAAGAACTGTACAAAAAAGATCTTCATGACCCAGATAAACACAATGGTGTGATCATTCACCTAGAGCCAGATATTTTGGAATGCAAAGTGAAGTGGGCCTTAGGAAGGATCACTGTGAACAAAGCGAGTAGAGGTGATGGAATTCCAGTTGAGCTATTTCAAATCCTGAAAGATGATGCTGTGAAAGTCTTGCACTCAATATGCCAGCAAATTTGAAAAACTCAGCAGTGGCCACAGGACTGGAAAAGGTCAGTTTTCATTCCAACTCCAAAGAAAGGCAATGCAAAAGAATGCTCAAACTACCACACAATTGCACTCATCTCACACACTAGCAAAGTAATGCTCAAAATTCTCCAAGCCAGGCTTCAACAGTACGTGAACTGTGAACTTCCAAATGTTCAAGTGGATTTAGAAGAGGCAGAGGAACCAGAGATCAAATTGTCAACATCCACTGGATCATGAGAAAAGCAAGAGAGTTCCAGAAAAACATTAATTCTGCTTTATCGACTATACCAAAGCCTTTGACTGTGTGGATCACAATAAACTGTGGAAAATTCTGAAAGAGATGGAAATACCAGACCACCTGACCTGCCTCCTGAGAAATCTGTATGCAGGTCAGGAAGCAACAGTTAGAACTGGACATGGAAAAACAGACTGGTTCCAAATGAGGAAAGGAGTACGTCAAGGCTGTATATTGTCACCTTGCTTATTTAACTTATATGCGGAGTACATCATGTGAATTGTTGGGCTGGATGTAGCACATTCTGGAATCAAGACTGCTGAGAAAAATATCAATAACCTCAGATATGCAGATGACACCACGCTTATGGCAGAAATTGAAGAAGAACTGTTATGCAAGTGTATGTTCCTCGGTTCTTTGTCTCGTCACAACAAAGATTTGGAGTGATGGACGTTAAAGCCCTCAGTGCATCACAGCTCTTGGTGCGTCACAGCTCTAGGGTCTTGGACAAACCGTGTTATAGCTCTTAGGCAAATCAGTGTTACAGCTCTATTTTATTTAGAAGATAGCAGGAGAATCCATCCTCGAAGTGTGAGGGCATGCCAACCCAAAGATTTGAAGAGAAGAGAGTGGAGGAGAGCGTGGGGGAGGGGGAGAGAGAGAGAAAGAGAGAAAGAGCGCACACATGCGGGAGAGGAAGAGAGAGAGAGAGAGCCCACGTGTTGGCTCCTCCTTTTATATGTTGTTGCCTCCACCTGGGCCTGCCCTATGCAAATTGAGCTTAGCCAGGAGTGCCGTTTGTTCTACCTGAAGTCTTCACTCTGGTCCTCGGACCTTCCTTTGATCTTCTTGTTTTTGTAGCCACCGCCATTTTGGACTCCTTTCCTCTATTCTCCCTACCTAAGAAGAACTAAAGAGTCTCTTGATAAAAGTGAAAGAGAAAACGAAAAATGTTGGCTTAAAACTCAACATTCAGAAAACTAAGATCATGGCATCTGGTCCTATCACTTCATGGCAAATAGATGGGGAAACAATGGAAACAGTGACAGATTTTATTTTGGGAGGCTCCTAAATCACTGCAGATGGTGACTGCAGCCATGAAATTAAAGGATGCTTGCTCCTTAGAAGAAAAGCTATGACCAATGGAGACAGCCTATTAAAAAGCATGAACATTACTCTGCCAACAAATGTCAGTCTAGTCAAAGCTACTACTGGCTTTGCCAGTAGTCATGTATGGATGTGAGAGCTGGACTATAAAGAAAGATGAGTGCCAAAGAATTGATGCCTTGGACAGCAAGGAGATAAACCTGTCAATCCTAAAGGATATCAGTTCTGAATATTCACTGGAAGCACTGATGCTGAAACTCCAATAGTTTGGCCACTTGATGTAAAGAAATGACTCATTTGAAAAGACCCTAATGCTGGGAAAGATTGAAGGCAGGAGAAGGTGACAACAGAGGATGAGATGGTTGGATGGAATCACTGACTCGATGGACATGAGTTTGAGTAAGCCTGGGAGTTGGTGATGGACAGAGAAGCCTGGCATGCTGGAGTCCATGGGGTCACAGAATTGGACAGGACTGAGTGTGTGAATTGAACTGAACTAAGTTCCAACCAATCTGGGAACTGTGTGCTTGTGGTCCGTGTGTAGTCACCATCCTCCACCTGGGTTGGGTTGGTGGGATCAGTGAGTGTCTTAGTTCTTGGAGAACAATGGAATGATATCTGTCAGATTGTTATGTATATTCCTTGAGGAGGAACTGGGATTGTGTTCTATTGCTGAACTATTGTCACTATTTTTCTTGTTTATTTATTTTTTCTTTGTTTCTAGATTTCCTCCTTTCCTAATTAATAACTGCCTGTGCCTGCTCTTTGGAACTTAAAGGTCTAAGAGGCTAAAGCCTTTTCCTATGAACAAGAAAGAGGGGGGCATGGAGGGGCTTTGGTACCTGGACGGGCTCCACAGGATCCTGCTTGGTTTTAATCCCTCTTTTTTTTTTTTGATATTCCTTAATCTTGAGGGGAGAAATTATGGGACAAGAAAGAGAATAAAATATTGGATAAAGAAATTAATCAGAAACTCAGTAGTGGAATTCAGTTTTAAGGGCACTTGGTTTTAATATGAGGGTTTGAACCCCATCTCGTTGTCCTTGAAATAAGCTACTGTCTTTTAAAAGATCTACTCCCTAAGGTCACTTAGATTAAGACAGTTGCTGTTCAGGCAAAGGTTTAACATAGGGAGGAACTCTATTGAGCTTCTTTATAAAAGTTCTGGAAATGTGAAGAGTATTTTAAGATCAAAAAGAAGACTTAAAAAAAGATATTACAGTAGTGAATGCTGATGTTTGTTTTTACAGAAAGACTTGGCCCCAGGTGGTTAGAGAGAAGAGGTCCAGGATGATCTGTGATAATGAAACCAGGGAGGACCTGTGGGACTCTTAGGCACAAAAGTGCTCCTATGAGTTCCAAAGGGCAGGTTCAAACAGTTGCTAATCACAGAAGGGAAGGGATGCAGAGACAGGGAGGAGCAGTCAAGAAACAATAGTGTAGTCTTGGGGCAGGGTCTTGGTTCCACCTTAAGAGATACCTACAACAGTATCTTTGAGATCTACGTAATTAAAACCCCCACCAAATGGAAGATGTTACAGCGAAAAGGTCACAGTTCAATAATCTTGCAAACCACAGATCACAAGACTAGCTGATCTCTGGCATTAGGTAGTCTTGAAGATTGAAAGGACTGCAGGCCTTGCATGCCCCAAAATTCTTATCAGCAACCCTGCCCCCCTCCTCAACTATAAAACTCCTCACAATCTCCTGCACCCTAGGTTGGGATATACAGTTTTTGAGGACACAAGCCTGCAGTGTCCTCCTTTGTCTGACAAAGCAATAAAGCTATGTGTTTCTACTTCACCCAAAACTCTGCCTCCAAGATTTGATTCAGCACTGGTGTACAGAGGCCAAGTTTAGGCATTGATAATGATACTGATGGCAGACTGGTGTGATGGAGACAGAAACTCGAAAGCAAAGGTTGATTTATTTCACATTTAAAATTTCCATATTAGAAAATGGAAGGCACACACGCAAAACTGAATATCTTCTATCAAAAAAGTAAAATGGTCATTTTAAAATCAGATAAGTTTATTTAAAATTGGCTTACTACAGTGGAATATGTCGAATATTTGTCACTTTCTGGGCATTCCAGAATCTTCCCTTAGCTATACACACCTGGATTTCCTACTGGGGTTTGTTTTTATGTCCACTGAGTGAAATTCTGGTGAGAACTCAAGGTTTTCTGCTTTCTCCATCAGAGGCTCAAATGGGTGCTCTAAGCAAGTTCGGACAAGCCAGTCATCTCACCAACCTTGGGGAAATGAGAGTTCATGACCTGAAATTAAGCTCTGCTCATGGGATTATTTCTACCAGGACTTCACTATCAGGTGAGACAAAAATGGAGAAAGTTTATCATTTATTCCAGTGATGATTCTCAGATCTTACTGTCAATGCCCCATATTAGTTTGCTGGGGCTGACATAACAATATACCACAGACTGGGTGATTTAAACAACAGATTGCATTTTCTCATAGTTCTAGAAGTTAGAAGTCTACAATCAAGGTGCAGGCGAGTCTGGTTCCTCTGAGGTTTCTCTCCTAGACTTGCAGATGGCTGCCTTCTCCCTGGGTTTTCATGTACTCTTTCCTCTGTGCACATATCTCTGGGGTCTCTCTTAGTGGCCTACTCTACATATAAAGACATCAGTCAAATTGGATTAATTTCCCACCTCCCCCAATTTATGGCCTTATTTAACTTAACCACCTCTCTAAAGGCCCAAATACAGTCACGTTCTGAGGTACTGGGGATTAGGGTTTTAGCATNTTGAGGACACAAGCCTGCAGTGTCCTCCTTTGTCTGACAAAGCAATAAAGCTATGTGTTTCTACTTCACCCAAAACTCTGCCTCCAAGATTTGATTCAGCACTGGTGTACAGAGGCCAAGTTTAGGCATTGATAATGATACTGATGGCAGACTGGTGTGATGGAGACAGAAACTCGAAAGCAAAGGTTGATTTATTTCACATTTAAAATTTCCATATTAGAAAATGGAAGGCACACACGCAAAACTGAATATCTTCTATCAAAAAAGTAAAATGGTCATTTTAAAATCAGATAAGTTTATTTAAAATTGGCTTACTACAGTGGAATATGTCGAATATTTGTCACTTTCTGGGCATTCCAGAATCTTCCCTTAGCTATACACACCTGGATTTCCTACTGGGGTTTGTTTTTATGCCCACTGAGTGAAATTCTGGTGAGAACTCAAGGTTTTCTGCTTTCTCCATCAGAGGCTCAAATGGGTGCTCTAAGCAAGTTCGGACAAGCCAGTCATCTCACCAACCTTGGGGAAATGAGAGTTCATGACCTGAAATTAAGCTCTGCTCATGGGATTATTTCTACCAGGACTTCACTATCAGGTGAGACAAAAATGGAGAAAGTTTATCATTTATTCCAGTGATGATTCTCAGATCTTACTGTCAATGCCCCATATTAGTTTGCTGGGGCTGACATAACAATATACCACAGACTGGGTGATTTAAACAACAGATTGCATTTTCTCATAGTTCTAGAAGTTAGAAGTCTACAATCAAGGTGCAGGCGAGTCTGGTTCCTCTGAGGTTTCTCTCCTAGACTTGCAGATGGCTGCCTTCTCCCTGGGTTTTCATGTACTCTTTCCTCTGTGCACATATCTCTGGGGTCTCTCTTAGTGGCCTACTCTACATATAAAGACACCAGTCAAATTGGATTAATTTCCCACCTCCCCCAATTTATGGCCTTATTTAACTTAACCACCTCTCTAAAGGCCCAAATACAGTCACGTTCTGAGGTACTGGGGATTAGGGTTTTAGCATATGTATTTAGTGAAAGTGAAGTCTCTGAGTTGTATCTGACTCTGTGCGACCCCATGGACTGCAGCCTACCAGGCTTCTTGGTCCATGGGATTTTCCAGGCAAGAGTACTGCAGTGAGGTGCCATTGCCTTCTCCGGTGATTCTGGGGGCTTTGCTCTTAATCCCGCTCACTGAGCCTTTGTGTTTCCCAGCTGAGGTTCTTGTTGATTTGCATTCACAGGGCAGCTTCTCACTCCCTTGATCCCTGCAGTTGCCTTCCACTGGGCCGTCACATGTCTCTGAGTGGGAGTCCAGGGCTGTGTGCTGGGGCTTGTCCCCAGGCTCACCCCACCGATGTCAAGCATGTTGTCCTGTGGGTCACAGCAGTACATGTGGTGCCTTTCCTCTCAGAATATTTTGCAGAGGTTCACAGGCCTCTTGGTAGTGATTCTTCCTAACTTAGCCCATCCGATTGGTTGGCCCTCTCTTCTGCTGGAAGTATCTCCTTTCAAAGTCAGGGTAACCAGTAAATGTTTGCTTTTCCTTCAAAACATGTAAATGTCAGTGTGGCAATCTGTTAGTTGTTGCCAGGACCTCCTGTGAAGTTGAGATGGCCCTAAAACCCTCAACACTGGGTTTCTACTTTAAAGGGGGGCAGGGGGAACACACCGATTTCTTCTGTATCAAAATTCTGACTTGACTCTCTTTTTTGACATTCCTATTTACTGTTTTTCTTTTCTTGGATCACTCCTTTCCAAAGCTGTGGGGCAGGGGATGGGGAAGAGAGGCAGAACAGTTATGTCTGCGAAATGGAAAAAAAGGCTTTGAACAAAATAACAAAGAGCTATCTAATCAACCCAGAGAATGAACCTCTCTCTACCCATGTTTATATGGCCTTTTGTCTGTCTACTCAGCATACCATGTCCATCCACTCCTGAGAACACTGACTAGAATTTGAGGCTCACAGTGCCCCAGTATTACCCAGTACTGTATTATTCCTTCTCTCTAGGTGCTTATAATACTATATTGGGGTGGGGCGGGGGCAGGACTTGTGAAATAAGCAGAGTGAAATGCAAAGCGATTTATAATTAGTGGCCAAGCGGGGAAACACAATTCAATCCATAACATCTCTCGTTTCTTGTTTACTCCAAGCTACCTTTCTCCACATTCCCTTCAACTCTGTGCACTGCCTACACCCTTCACTGTACATTCCTATTTAAATTACCCAAAGTCATTTTTGTTACTTCATAAAGTACACCCAGCATCAGGTAGACTGACAAACATTCCCGTGGGATTATGTAAACTCTGATGTGGTGGAACAGTTTGACATAGAAAGGGTCAATCTTTAGGAACTTATTTTCCTGTCTAAAGCTTGTTGAACCTTGCAGTTGAAAGGTACAAACTTCCAGTTAGACCATAGATAAGTACTGGGGAATGTAATGTACAACATGATAAATATAATTAACACTGCTATGTGTTACATATGAACATTGTTAACAGAGTAAATCGTAACGTTCTTATCACAAGGAAAACAAACAAACATTGTGATAATCACTTCATGATACATGTAAGTCAAATCACTATGCTGTATGCAGTAAACTTGGGCTTCCCATGTGGCTCAGTGGTAAAGATTCTGCCTGGTAATGCAGGAAATGCAGCAGATGTGGGTGTGATCTCTGGGCCGGGAAGATCCCCTGGAGAAGTAAACGGCAACCCACTCCAGTATTCTTGCCAGGAAAATTCCATGGAGAGAGGAGCCTGCAACAGTACATGGGGTCACAAAGAGTTGGACATGACTGAATGACGGAGCACCCATACATTAAACTTATATGGTGCTATGCATTAATTATTTATCAGTAAATCTTGAGGAGAAAACTAGTGTTATTTACACACACACACACACACACACATACCCACAAAGTTTTTGAATCAAAATCTTTCAAAGGCAGCTAGTGAGAGAGACCCTGAGAGGCTGGAATGATTGGGGTGAACTAATGAGATGCCGTGATGGGAACTACCCATAAAATTTTATTCTTCAACATTTGCACTTATGAGTGAATTTTGTCATTTATCTATGTAAGTGATAAAACCGTCCTTTTCAGAAACATCCACTGACTTTTTACACCATTCACATTAGACACAACTCTTCCTCTAAGACAGTAAGGAAGGAAGAATATGAAGAGACAGCTTGTGTAACAGAGAGCGTGCAAGGGCAATTGCCCCACAAGACTCCGTTCTCTTAGCAGAGTAGATGCACCTGTGAACTCTCCTNGTGAGTGATAGTCCCAAAGAATATTTATTTTTTACTACAAGTATTGGGCTGTGAATTGACATTGTTATATTCTAAAATGTAAAAGCCTGTCAGGACATGAAAAACTTTTTCATTTCCTTGTGAAGCAACATGACTACAGATCACAGCTTAATATCCTGAAATAGTTTTAAAAATGTGCTACACTTCTCTTCATTCTGTGTGAACACATTTGCCAGTTACTTGACTGAACAAAGACATTGTTTATAGTTGATTTTACAGCTCAGTTCATCATTTGCACTGTTTCCATCTGAATTCATAGACCAGAAACTTTCCCACAAGCGTTATCTTCATAATTTTTCTTTAGAACCAGCCCACATCTGATTTCATATAATATCATTTTAAAAAACTAAAGTAAGGCCTCAAATAAATTATGTCTCCTATACGGAGTACACTCTTATTCAGCTAAATTCTCCTGAATGAATGGATATTACCAGATCCCTATTACCTCGTTTGTTTAGAAATGGATATGTGTGGAAGAAATAAATGGGAAAAGATCATTTTTATCCATCTAATAATACTTGGGTAGAGCGGGACTCTCTTGACGGCCAAGTTTCACTCTGCTTATAGTTTTCCAGGAGAAAAGCAGCAGCAGCAGCAGCAGTACTGTGTGCACCACCTCAGGGTGGTGACCCTATAGCAGTTCAGCCGGGCGCACAGTTTGCTCGGTCGTGCACGGAAAGGCTGCAGTGGCCTATGCTGGAAAAGAAGGTGGAGAAGCAAAGGAGTCTGAGGGTGTGATGGAGGCCCCTGAGCATTTCAGCCCATGTAAGGAACTTTGTAAAAGTTCATTCTGATCCTTGAGAGAAGCTCACAAATTTCACTACAGGTTATGCTGCGTGTCTGTCTGCTAGTTCTTCGTTGTCACAGAGAGCATGAGAGGTTTGCATTGGGTGCCCAGACTGCCCTGGATTTCAGCAGCTCGGGCATGGTGACAAGTCTCACTAGTATATTCTCAGATCCTAAATGAGCCCTCTAACCCTTACTCCCACACATCACGTCACTGGCATTATACACTATGGCACTGTATGTGTGAGTATGGACTCTGTGCTGTGGCAGGTCTTATCATGGCTTTGTGGGGTAGACAATCCCTGGGGCTCCATAGCTGGTGTTGGGAGAGATACTGGTTACCATTGGTCTCTCTTTCCAGGGGTGTGCTGCCTACTATGTCCCCACTGTGACCAGTCAAGTCCTTAAGTTAAAGGAAAATACACTCAAAAGCCATCACAGGGAAGCTATATTGATACAATTTTCATTCTGGCTCTGGCCCAGGTTTTCCAACAGACACAAAGAGTTCACATGTTGTGAGTGGGCCTCTGGCATATTGACATCACATCTCCTAACACCTTTGGCTTGGGGGATGGAATGTGCTCCTTCCTATCATCGCTGTATCTGCAGAGATACTTCCTGGACTCAGAAGAACATGTGAGTGATTTTAATATGTAACTGTGTACAATTAATTGGGCTCTTTGAAAAAGTGAAAACAATAATTATAGAACAGTTTTAGAATGAAGAAAGCTGCAGTAAAGACATAAAAAAATTACATAAAAAAATAAGTCACCATATATATGGGAACATATGTGTGTGTATATATGTGTGAATATGTGCATCTATCTGAATATAGCCTGTTTGATTATTCATTCTTTCAGTCATTCACTGTCATTTGTGGGTTAGCATGCTAAATCCTAAGGATACAATTAGGAATAAAACAAAGACTCTGTTATCAAAGAACTCCTGTCTACTGAGTGAGGTTGGTGTGATTAAAAGAGAACACTTACATGTCTTCATTCCTAAACATGCATATCTTCTCTTAAAACACATCTTTCCACTTTTCTGCTGTTTAACAAGTTTATTCTGTTGAAAATTCTGGCTTCAGGGAACCAGGAAGTAAATCAAGTGAGCTCAACTCCAGGCTGCAAGTTGTTTGTAAGCTGGGGGGGAGGGTTCTGGTATCCTGAGGCTTCAGAGTTCACTGCTGACTGAAGGGATCACCATCCTACTTACTGTTGGGCAACAACAGCTTGATTGAAGAGTTTGATGCCCGTTTCTTCACCCTGTACCATCCACTAAAGTCAAAAGTACCTTGCCTTGAGTCCTGTGCACACCAGAACTGAGATAGCAGCCAAATGGTTCTTGGGTGGATGAGAAGTTGATCTTGAGATTCAGAGGGTACTCATCAATACCCAAGAGTCAGTATATCTGGCCTGTCATCAATTTCTGGAATACGTTTTATCGAATAGAGTGGTACTCATTTACTCATGTTTTATTGATGGCTACTTTCCCATTCTAACAGCTGAGCTGAATAACAGGAAGAGAGATCATGTGGCTCACAAAGTTAAAAATAGTTGCAATCTGGGTCTTCACGGGAGCAGTTTGCTGATGCCTGCTACGAGGTGGACAAGGTGCACCAGGTGCTTCCACAGACATGTTGAGACATTTTGAGTCCATGCTTTCCATTCAACAACCACTGAACCCCTATTATGAATCTGGCATCTTGTAGGCATCGAGATCATATAAAGTAATAAAAATAGATAATTTGTACTTTCTGTACTGGTTTCTTAACACATCCAGTTATGTTCCCAATAATAACAAATCTCTATAAACCAGATGGTTTAAAACAACAAAAATTTATTCCCTCACAGTTCTGGAGGACAAAAACCTGAGGTCAAGGTGTTGGCTGGATTAGTTCCTTTGAGAGGCTCTGGGAGAGAATTCATCTCATTCTTCTCTCCCAACTGTCAGTGATAGTGCACAGTTGCTCAGTCATGTCTGACTCTTTGCAGCTGCCAGCGATCTTCAGTGTCCCTTGGCTTGTAGACACATTTCTCCAATCTCTGTCTCCCTCTTCATGGCATTTGCTCCCTGATCTTCTCTCCTTCCCTCCTCTCGTCTCCTTTCCTCCCCTCTTCTCAAACACTTTGGATTTAGGGCCCACTCTAACCCAGAATTATCTCATCTCAAGATCCTTAATTTTGTCTGCAAAGACTATTTTCCCAAGTAAGGCCATATTCAAATAAGGTTCTGATGGACATATCTTTTTGGGGAGGCACCATTTTCATACTACTATATATTCATATTACATATTCTAATAATGTATTTTGGGGAGAAATGATTAACAAGAAAGCACACAGTATATTGCAAGATGATGAAATGCTCCAGAGAAAAATAAAGCAAGGAAGGGCTTTAGAGAATGTGGGGATGGAGAGGAGATTGCAGTTTTAAATAGGGTGGTAAGAGCAGCCTCATGTAGAAGATGACTTTTGTCCAAAGCCCTGAAGTAGGAGGGGAGCAAGCTCTACAAATTCCTATGTGGCACTGAGGCCAGTTCATTCCCTCTTACCTGTGTACGTGCGTGTGTGCTATTGTGTCCAACTCTTTATGACCCTATGGATGTAGCCTGTCAGTTTCCTCTGTCCATGGAATTCTCCAGGCAAAAATACTGGAGTAGGTTGCCATCCCCTACTCTAGGGTATCTTCTTGACCTAGGGATCAAACCTGTGTCTCTCACTTCTCCTGCATTAGCAGGTGGGTTCTTTATCACTAGCACCACCTGGGAAGCCCTTACCTGTATACAGTAATACCACTAAGAGCAGATCTTTTTTTGAAAACATGTGAGGCACTGAGGAGCTTCCATATATTATCTCAGTTCATCCTCAAGCTGCAAGTCAATATTTTTAATGTTACATTTTTATTGGTGAAGACACTTGCCAGCAGCTGCTCCTTGGCCCTTTCTCACATATGGTCAGATCTCAGGAGGAAGAATACAGCAAGGAGGCTTGCATAGGCTCTGGAAGTGGGCCCACAGTCAAATGGAATAGGGCTCTGGGGTGCTGAGTACACAGAACTTGGACTAGGAATTGGGGACCTGAGTTCAAGTGACCACATTCCTTGGAGCCTCACCTGCCTCAGGTTCCTCTTACCCCATTAGGAAAGGTATTGATGAGGAGGCCCAGAGCCCTCAGATTCAGAGGCCTCAGGATTGGCATTTATTATATAATTAGAAATTATACTTCTTATAAAAACTCTGTGAAGGAATTACTAGTATCATTACCTTTTACAGTAAGGAGTTAAATAACATACCCATCAGGGGAATCTGATGGGCTCATCTGACTCAGAGTTCTGCCCTGACATGATACTATCACCCAAAGGAAAGAAAGAACTATTGCCTTCCAATTAATGAGTCTTCCATAGGAATATGAATTAAATAAAATCAAGATAATTCCTTCAAAGGCCACTGTTCTGAGATGTAGTTTGAACTGAGAGCTCATATAAAATGACACTAATTATGGTTGAAAAATTTTTGGCAAGAATCACGTGACTTAAAAACATGATACAAATATCTCAGAAGTCAAGATGTTTATTTTCAATATCTGCTTTAATGCAGACTATAAAAGTCAGGATTGTGCCAGGGTATTCTGACAGGTGTGCTTACTTCACTAATCAGAGTAGGGCAAATCCTCTTTCTAAGAGTGGTAAATAAAGTAGATGAGAATCATGTTCTTTTATGGCCTTCTAGAAGATGAAAACAGAGGCCAGCTTGGCCTGGCTTTGGGAGAAGTTCTGGGCTGCTGACCAGAGAACTTTATAGTGGTGCCATTGTGAACTACTGATATTTGACAAAAGAGACGGAGATCCAAAAGCCAAACTCAAGGTTAGCTCAGTATGAAGAAGTCACACTTCAGATGCTCTCTGAAGACCTATTTGAGGAGCACTACTGAAGGCAATGGCACCCCACTCCAGCACTTTTGCCTGGAAAATCCCATGGACAGAGGAGCCCGGTGGGCTGCAGTCCATGGGGTGGCGAAGAGTTGGGCACTATTGAGCGACTTCACTTTTACTTTTCACTTTCATGCATTGGAGAAGGAAATGGCAACCTACTCTAGTGTTCTTGCCTGGAGAATCCCAGGGACGGGGAAGCCTGGTGGGCTGCCGTCTATGGGGTCACACAGAGTTGGACACGACTGAAGAGACTTAGCAGCAGTAGCAGCAACAACTGTCATTGCAGTGGAGAAGGAAATGGCAACCCACTTCAGTATTCTTGCCTGGAGAATCCCATGGATGGAGAAGCTTGGTAGACTACAGTCCATAGGGGTCACAAAGAGTCGGACACGACTGAGTGACTTCACTTTCACTTTCACTGTCATTGCTGAGGATGAACACCAAGACTCTTTCATTCAAATCCTGATGGTATGTCTGTTTACCAATGTGATTTTTTTTTTGGACAAGCTGTTAAGCTTGCAATGCCTATAACAACTAAAGACACTGGTATTTTTCACTCATAGTTTTCTGATGAATGACTGATGGAAATTTATCAGGAAATGCAAATCAATAACATTTAGCAAAACTTTAAAACTCTTATTAAACTTTTAAATTTTGTTTGCTGCTGCTGCTAAGTTGCTTCAGTCGTGTCCGACTCTGTGCGACCCCGTACACGGCAGGCAGCCCACCAGTCTCCACCGTCCCTGGGATTCTCCGGGCAAGAACGCTGGAGTAGGTTGCCATTTCCTTCTCCAATGCATGAAAGTAAAAAGTGAAAGTGAATTCACTCAGTCGTGTCTGACTCTTAGCGACCCCATGGACTTCAGCCCACCAGCCTCCTCCGTCCATGGGATTTTTCAGGCAAGAGTACTGGAGTAGGGAGCCATTGCCTTAGTTACTACCTAAGAGTATACTTTTGCTAACCACCCCCAGTAGTTTTTAAGTAATGTGGCATTATTTTCCATTCTAATTTATAAAAATTACAATTTTCAAAATTTGAGGCAATTATTTTCCTCTTTACTATGGAATCACTGTTACAAAATTCAGATCCAGTTGTTAGCCGTTTGAAAGTCAATATGAGAGACAAGTGTTAGTAGGAATGGGAAAGTTGCTTAAATCAAAATGTGGTCGATCTGAGGAGAAGGTGGACTCATGTCCCAATACTGCTCAGGCATTAAAGTTTTTAAAGAGAAAAAGGGGAAGTAATCTCAGTAAATCACTGAGATGGAGGAGTGTCATTACCATCTCCCATTTTGTGCAGGCTTATGTGCAGGCTTTCTTGTGATTTTTCTCTAGATGCTATCTTGTTCACATGGCTTGTTTGTGAGATTACTGAAGGGGAAGCTGAGGAAGAGATCTGGTCATCTGCTAAGTATTTATTCTGCATTTCTACTTGTTTGATATAAAGAAAGAACTAACAGGTGAGACAGGGTATTGTGTGATCAAAAGACTTGAAAGATGTGCTTGGGCCAGAGGTTAGTTAAGATACTTTGGTAAGTGACAAAACAAAAGGGGCCTCCTGCAGAGGACTCTTTTTTTGCAAAGATCTCTTTCCTGCAAAAAGCTTCTTACATCATTTCTTATTTTAATTACACGCAGTAATGAGAACTTCTTTAATATTACAAAGAATGAAACTGTGCCTTTTTTACATGTAAATGTACATAGCAGCTTTCTGAGAGTACCTACAAATAACAATAGTGACAGGGACAGACACAATTCTACTATGTTTTTGTTAAGAAAATTCAAAGTTGCAAATAAATTAATACTTTTTACATTAAAAAAAAACTGTAAAAAATGAAAAGCAACTGATTTGGTTTTGGGGCAGGAGCTAGATGGGCCCCAGCCTGGGCAACTGGAGTTGTCCCCTGTGGACAGATACTCTAGCAGAAGTGAGAGAAGAGCTGAGCACTGCCCAGATAAAAGACAGAAACCACATATTCTTCATTCTCAAGGTCAAGGAGACCTTTCCAATTACACATGTGCAGAGGGGCTCCTCAGAAATCAAATCACCTCATAGTAAGTGATGTCAGCCTACTCATAGACTTCTTTGCTAGAATCTATCTTGGCTAATAGCTGCATATGCACACATGGGAGGATCCTGAGGTAAACCAAATATAGACTCAGAACCAGGCAAAGCAAGATGATTGGCCAAAGGAAACCTGGAAGAAATGCCCCATAAAATTGATTCAAACTAAGATGACTCTCTCTGAGCCCACCAGTGTATCTATCTACATGTACTCTTTTTCTGCCTAATAAACAAAACACTACTTGTTTTATACTTTCCATTTCTATGTGGAAATTCATTTTCCTTGTCACTGGTCACTGGTCCCTGGTAGCCTACAGCCTAGGATTCAGTGCTTTTACTGCTGTGGCCTGACCTCAGTCTCTGACTGGGAACCAGAAACCTCAAGCTGCTGAAGCCAAGGCCACCCAAGATCAGCACCAGAGTAATCTGTATAACAAACCCTATTCACTAGTTCTTATTCATCATTAGTTTCCCCACATATTTGCCTTCCATGATTGCTGCCCCCTTAGAAGCTTTAAGTCTTGCCTTTACCTTGTCACTTGTTTATAAATTGTCCTTTACTAAGATGCTCCATAAGCTCAAGTTCCAATCATCCCTTTAGCTTACTCATCACTAAGTGCTCCCACACATAGGCATGAAAATGTGCTAATAAATTTGTTTCTCTTATCGTCTTTTTTGCCAGTCTAGTATAGAGCCTCAGCCAAGGAACCTAACATGGGTAGAGGAAAAATAAATTTCATCCCTACAAACAGAACCATATTATCTCATATGATAATAAAATACCACTGTGTATACATTTTTTTGGCTTCAAGTGAAAAAACAGGGAGGGACACAGCCCCCCCACACCCCTATCAACAGATAATTGGGTTAAAGATTTACTGAGCATGGCCCCACTCATCAGATCAAGACCCAGTTTTCCCCTTAGTCAGTTTCTCCCATCAGGAAGCTTCCATAAGCCTTTTATCCTTCTCCATAAGAGGGCAGACAGACTGAAAACCTCAATCACAGAAAACTAATCAATCTGATTACATGGACCACAGACTTGTCTAACTCTATGAAACTATGAACCGTGCCATATAGGGCCACCTAAGAAGGGGCATGGTGGAGACTTCTGATGAAATATGGTTCACTGGAGAAGGGAATGGCAAACTACTTCAGTATTCTTGCCTTGAGCACCCCATGAACAGTATGAAAAGGCAAAAATACAGGACACTGAAAGATGAACTCTGCAGGTTGGTAGGTAACCAATATGCTACTGGAGATAATGGAGAAATAACTCCAGAAAGAATGAAGGGATGGAGCCGAAGCAAAACAACACCAGCTGTGAATGTGACTGGTGGTGGAAGTAAAGTCTGATGCTGTAAAGAGCAATATTGCCTAGAAACCTGGAATGTTAGGTCCACGAATCAAGGCAAATTGGAAGTGGTCAAACAGGAGATGGCAAGAGTGAACATCAACATTTTAGGAATCAGTGAACTAAAATGGACTGAAATGGGAGAATTTAACTCACAGAACCATTATATCTACTACTGTAGGCAAGCATCCCTTAGAAGAAAAGGAGTAGCCATCACAGTCAACAAAAGAGTCTGAAATGCAGTACTTGGGTGCAATCTCATAAATGAATGATTGATCTCTGTTAATTTCCAAGGCAAACCATTCAATATCANGAGAATTTAACTCACAGAACCATTATATCTACTACTGTAGGCAAGCATCCCTTAGAAGAAAAGGAGTAGCCATCACAGTCAACAAAAGAGTCTGAAATGCAGTACTTGGGTGCAATCTCATAAATGAATGATTGATCTCTGTTAATTTCCAAGGCAAACCATTCAATATCACAGTAATCCAAGTCGGTGCCCTGACCAGTAATACTGAAGAAGCTGAAGTTCAATGGTTCTATGAAGACCTACAAGACCTAGAACTAACACCCATAAAAGATGTCCTTTTCATTATAGGGGACTGGAATGCAAAAGTAGGAAGTTAAGAAATATCTGGAGTAACAGGCAAATTTGGCCTTGGAGCACAAAATGAAGCAGGGCAAAGGCTACCAGAATTTTGCGAAGAGAACGCACTGGTCATAGCAAACAACCTCATCCAACAACACAAGGAACGACTCTACACGTGGACATCACCAGATGGTCAAAATCGAAATCAGATTGATTATATTTTTTGCAGCCAAAGATGGAGAAGCTCTATACGGTTAGCAAAAACAAGACTGGGAGCTGACTGTGGCTCAGATCATGAAGTCTTTATGGCCAAATTCAGACGTAAACTGAAGAAAGTAGGGAAAACCAGTAGACCATTTAGGTATCACCTAAATGAAATCCCTTACGATTATACAGTGGAAGTGACAAAATAGATTCNGCACACATCTGAATTGAGGAAGCTGTAAATATAAATAGTAACATTACATTTTAAAGACTTGATAAGAAAAAAGGACATAAATATTTCGTTAATAGTTTTCTTTTTTTAATACTGATTCTATGTTGAAATGATGATATGTTGGATACATTGGGTTAAATATATGTTGAAGTTAATTTCACCTGTTTCCTTTTTATTTATTTTTAATGTGACTACTAGAAACTTAAAAATTTCCCATGTGGTGTCATGAGTAATTATGAATGTAGCTTACACTATGTCTCTATTGGAAGTACTATTCTAGTTGATTTTAATTTCCTCATCTAATAGGTGGGGAGAATAGCAATTATTTTGTATGGTTGTGCTAATGATAACATCTGGAGCATATGTAATGCTTAATAAATGACAATAGAATACAATGTAATACTTGTATGACATTGTATTATATTGGGCTTCCCTGGTAGCTCAGCTGATAAAGAATCCTCCTGCAATGCAGGAGACTCTAGTTCGATTCCTGGGTCAGGAAGATCCCCTGGCGAATGGATAGGCTACCCACTCCAGTATTCTTGGGCTTCCCCTGTGGCTCAGCTCAGGAAAATCCACCTGCAATGTGGGAGACTGGGGTTCAATCCCTGGGTTATGAAGATCCCCTGGAGAAGGGAAAGTCTACCCACTCCAATATTCTGGCCTGAAGAATTCTATGGACTGTGTAGTGCATGGGGTCACAAACAGTCAGACATGACTGAGCGTGTGTGGTTTTGCTAATGATAACATCTGGAGCATCAGTTCAGTTCAGTTGCTCAGTCGTGTCCGACTCTTTGCGACCTCATGAATTGCAGCATGCCAGGCCTCCCTGTCCATCACCAACTCCCGGAGTTCACTCAGACTTATGTCCATCGAGTCAGTGATGCCATCCAGTCATCTCATCCTCTGTCGTCCCCTTCTCCTTCTGCCCCCAATCCCTCCCAGCATCGCATATGTAATGTTTAATAAATGATGATGATATACAATGTAATACTTTTATTAGATCAGTGTTTTCAGAGAAACAGAGTCAGCAGATATATCTGTATATACTATATCTCTATCTTTCAAAGTCTCTATCTGTAGAGAGAGATTTGTTTTAAGGAATTGGCTCACATGACTATGGAGACTGAGATGGACCACAATCTTCCCTTTGTAGGTGGAGACATAGGAGAGCTGGTGGTATAGTTCCTATCCTAGCCTGAAGGTGTGAAAACCAGGGATGCTGATGGGATAAGTCAGTCTGGGTGCAGGCAAAGGCTGATGTCCCAGCACTATTTGTTTCATTCGTGCCTTCAAAGGATTGGGAGATACCCATCCACGTTGGGGATGGCAATCTGGTTTACTCAGTCTGTCAATTCAAATGCTGCTGCTGCTGCTAAGTTGCTTCAGTCGTGTCTGACTCTGTGCGACCCCATAGACGGTAGCCCACCAGGCTCCCCTGTCTCTGGAATTCTCCAGGCAAGAACACTGGAGTGGGTTGCCATTTCCTTCTCCAATGCATGAAAGGGAAAAGTGAAAGTGAAGTCGCTCAGTCGTGTCCGACTCTTTGCGACCCCATGGACTGCAGCCTACCAGGTTTTTCCGTCCGTGGGATTTTCCAGGGAAGAGTACTGGAGCGGGTTGCCATTGCCTTCTCCGAATTCAAATGCTAATCTCTTCCAAATACATTCTTACAGACACACTGATTAATAATGTTTAATTAGATATCTGGTATTCCTTGAACCAGTCAAGTTGACACATAAAATTAACCATCACAGTACAATCATAAGTTTACTGTTGAACATTAATTTTTCTGAGGCAGAGAATTAGTGAAATATTTATGTATTATGGGTAGGAGGTAGATGATTGTCAGCAATTCAGTCTACTAGAAGTGTATTCATTTTTTAAGGATGCAGGGTACTATAAAATTCAATGGGATAAAAATGTTCCATTTCAGTTCCTCAAAAGATTGAACATAGAGTTATCACAGAATCCAGCAATTCTACTGTGAAGAAAATATTCAAGAGAAATGAAAATACATGTGCATAAAAAGGTGTACACAAATGTTCATAGAAGCATTATTTAGCAATGATAGATGAAAGAAGCCAGTTACAAGAGACCACACTTTGTATGACTCCATTTATAAGAAATGTCCAGAACAGACAAATGTATGGAGACACAAAGGAGACTGTGGTTGCCAATGGCTGGAAATGTTCTGGTAGATGGGGAATAGCAGCTAATAAGCATGGGATTTCTTTTGGGGGTAATAAAAGTATTCTGGAATGGGATAGTGGTTTTAGTTGCTCTATTCTGTGAATACAGTAAAAATCATTGATTTGTATTTGTTAAATGGGTGAATTGTTTGTGCATGTGTTTTATATCTCAATAAAATTGTCATAAAAAACTTCTGCTATCATACCCATTAGGACAACTACTATTGAGAAACAGAAAACAGCACATGTTGGCAAAGATGTGGATAAAATGGAACCTTTGTGCACTATTGGTGGGAATGTAAACAATATAACTGCTCTCGAAAACTCCTTTGGTGGTGCCTAAAAAAATTAAAAATAGAATTATCATATGATCTAGCAATTTCACTTTAGGCATGTATCCAAAAAAATTGAAAGTAGGGTCTTGAAGAGATGTCCGTGCACCTATGTTCATAGCAGCATTATTCATAATAACTTATAAATTATTATAATACATATAGAATATTATTGTCTTAAAAAGGAAGGGAATTCTACTACATTTTACAACATGAGTGAATTTATGAGTGAATTTTATGAGAAAATACTATGCTAAGTGATGGAGAAGGCAATGGCAACCCACTCCAGTACTCTTGCCTGGAAAATCCCATGGACAAAGGAGCCTGGTAGGCTGCAGTCCGTGGGGTTGCTAAGAGTTGGGCACGACTGAGAGACTTCACTTTCACTTTTCACTTTAATGCATTGGAGAAGGAAATGGCAACCGACTCCAATGTTCTTGCCTGGAGAATCTCAGGGATGGCAGAGCCTAGGGGGCTGCTGTCTACCAGGTTGCATAGAGTCGGACACGACTGAAGCGACTTAGCAGCAGCAGCAGCAGCAGCAGCATGCTAAGTGAAATAAGTCACTCAAAAGAAAAACAATATTGGATGATTCCACTTATATGAAATATCTAGAGAAGGTCATGTATGGATGTGAGAGTTGGACTGTGAAGAAGGCTGAGCGCCAAAGAATTGATGCTTTTGATCTGTGGTGTTGGAGAAGACTCTTGAGAGTCCCTTGAACTGCAAGGAGATCCAACCAGTCCTTCTGAAGGAGATCAGCCCTGGGATTTCTTTGGAAGGAATGATGCTAAAGCTGAAACTCCAGTACTTTGGCCACCTCATGCGAAGAGTTGACTCATTGGAAAAGACTCTGATGCTGGGAGGGATTAGGGGCAGGAGGAGAAGGGGATGACAGAGGATGAGATGGCTGGATGGCATCACCGACTCGATGGGCGTGAGTCTGCGTGAACTCCGGGAGTTGGTGATGGACAGGGAGGCCTGGCGTGCTGCAATTCATGGAGTGGCAAAGAGTCGGACACAACTGAGGGACTGAACTGAACTGAACTGAAACTCATAGAGACAGAAAGTAAAATGGTGGTTGCCATGGGCTAGAGGGAGGGGGAATTGGCAATTTATTGTTTAGAGTGGGCAGTGTTTCAGTTTTGCAAGATAAAAAGAGGTCTGTGGACAGATGATGGTGATGTTGGCAAAATAAAAATGTGAATATCCTTAATGCTATTAAAGTGTACACTTAAAAATGGCTAAAATGGTAAATTTATATTATGTGGATTTTACCACAAAGCTTCTAGTCAAGACTTACTGTTGCATGTTAAGCATAGAAAAATGAAAACAGTGGAGAATAAACAGCAAATAGACCAGAGAACTAGAAATTAGGTGACTTAGGTTCTTGTTGGTCTCTTATTGAAACACTCTGAGTCTTCTTTGCTCTTTCAAAAGGACATAGTATTTCCAAACATATGTATGTCACAGAGTTGTTGAAACACTTGAAATATATTTAAAGTGACCACTCTGTGAATTAAGGCGCAATGTCTTCAAACCAAGTCATGTGTGTAGATATGTATTTTGGGTATGATTATTAGCTAAGCTGTCAAAGAAACATGGGATTAAATCTGTGAATACATTTAAAGTGAATACATTCATAAATCCTATTTATGAATGTCTGGATTTACCAAAACTAACTAGCTTCTTAAGAGAATTTCCTGAAAATATTTTAAAAATAGCAACTCCCCTGTGGAATATTATTTATTTTAAAAGTTTTGATTTATACACAATTTTTCCAAGAACAAAATGTTGTGTATAATGAGTTCACATTTTATATGAGCTTATGTCTAATTCTTGGGACCCCATGGACAGTAGCCGACCAGGTTCCTCTCTCTATGTGATTCCCCAGGCAAGAATACTGGAGTGGGTTGCTATCTCCTTCTCCATATGTGTGTGTGTGTATGTGTGTGTGTATATATATATATATATATGAGATTGTTTTGTGTGTTAGTTGCTCAGTTGTGCCCGACCCTTTGCGACCCCTAGAACTGCAGCCCACCAGGTTTCTCTGTCCATGGGACTTTCCAAGTAAGGATACTGGAGTGGGTTGCCATTTCCTTCTCCATATTGGAGATTATATATATATATATATATATATATAATTTTTATGTCTTTGTGTTTTAAAAATTCTTACTTTGTCTAGGAAATCTCTGTATCTGCTTTGCAGATTCCAGTGGAAAAAGAAATGACACATTTGTCAATAATGACAAGAAAATATAATGGAAAAGAAATGAAAGTATCAGTGCTAAATCCATTCATAGCCTCAGACTAAAGCCACAGTCGACTTTAAGCCTGCTGGGTGTCACCTGCTTTTTAGCTTATCTCATCCATCCAGAGAAAAACATTTCATAACCTTCCTCTCTGAGGGGTTTCAGAATTTGAAACTGCCAAAGCTGCTTTTTTAACCACTGAAAGCAAAAGAAGTTAGAAAAGAAATGAAGAGCTTTGCAGAAGCAAAAAAGAATGAGAGACAAGTACCAGGGTCTAGTATGACTTCTTTTAACTTAGACTAATTTATCACCTCATTTGCAGTAATAAGCCAAAATATTACCTTAAAATTGTACATATAAATAATATTTTATAGCATATTATTTATGTTATTTTCACTTATGTTCATCTGAATTTGTATTACTTTTCAAATTTTTCTTCAATTCTTGGAATTACCATTACATTTTTTACTCACAATATAGGGCTTAATGGATATATATAGTTATATTTCATATCTAATATGATTCTGAGTTCAAGTCTCAAAGAGTTGGAACAGTTCATGTTAGCACAGCAAGAGCAGGGAGGTAAACACATTGAAGTCAAATCTTCCCATCCTTACCATTTGCTATTCTAAACTAGAGTTTTAATCTATGTCTTAGCCTGAAGAGTAGGTTAACAAACCTGTGCTACACTCTGAGGCTAGGCTATGCAAGACACTGTGGCTTCTGCCCTGCCTTGAGTATTACTTACTCTTGATGGAAGCCAGCTGCCATACCTTGGGGATTCTATGCAGAGGCCCCCATTACAAGGAACTGATAACTCAGCCAGCAGTCACATAAGTGAGCCTTCATGCAAGCTGATTCTCCAGTCCCAATCAAGTCTTTAAATGAATGAAGTCTCACACAACATCTTGACTACAAATTCATTGGAGACTCTCATCCAGAACCATTAGCCGAGTCAGATTTCTGACCTCCAAAAAGCACACAACATAATAAGCACTGTCTTCTTCCCAAGGTGCTAAAATTTATGGCAGTTTGTCTTGCAGGAGTACATAACTAGAATAGCATTTTTCTGTGCTAAATGATCTTTTTTCTTCTCATTTTTCAAACAAATGAGAATTTTTGCTGTTTTCCCATCATTAATATGCTTAATAAAACATGAGTAGTATTTGAAAAAACTTGATAGTTTCTAGATTATATCTTTGCCTCATTCACTCAGACTTATAGATATTCACTTTATTCTGCAGTGAAATACTACCCAGTATATATTTTACTTTCTTGGAGGGGTTTAAAAGCACTTCTTATTGAAATATTATTTTCATATAATAAAATAAGTAGATCATAAGAATTCAATTTAATTTAATTTGTCAGTTATACATATCCATGTATGTATATAATCATTATGTATTATATATCTTCAATAACTCAGTGTAATGTTTCTGAGATTCTACAACATTTTTTATGTATTGGTATTAATAGTTTTCTTCTTTTTATAACTGAGTAGTATTTCATTGCATAGACATACTACAATTTGTTTATCCATTCTCTTATTGATGGATGTCTGGGCTTTTCCCAGTTTTTAACTATTATGAATAAGACTGTTATGAAGTTTCTTGTACAAATATTTTGTGAACATGTAATATTTAGCTTTTACTTTTCTTGAGTAAAATACCCAGGGGTAGAATTTTTAGGTCAAAGGATAAATGCACACATAGCTTTTAAAAAGCTGCCAAGCAATTTTCCAAGTGATTGTATCATTTTGGAGCCCCCCAAAATAAAGTCTGTCACTGTTTCTATTGCTTCCCCATCTATTTGCCATGAAGTGATGGGACCAGATGCCATGATCTTAGTTTTCTAAATGTTGAGTTTTAAGCCAAGTTTTTCACTCTCCTCTTTCACTTTCCTCAAGAGGCTCTTTAGTTCTTCTTCGCTTTCTGCCGTAAGAGTGGTGTCATCTGCATATTTGAGGTTACTGATATTTCTCCTAGATATCTTGATTCCAGATTGTGCTTCATCCAGCCCAATGTTTCTCATGATGTACTCTGCATATAAGTTAAATAAGCAGGGTGGCAATATACAGGCTTGACATACTCCTTTCCCCATTTGGAACCAGGCTGTTGTTCCATGTCCAGTTCTAACTTGCTTCTTGACGTGCATACAGATTTCTCAGGAGGCAGGTCAGGTGGTCTGGTATTTCCATCTCTTTAAGAATTTCCCACAGTTTATTGTGATCCACACAGTTAAAGGCTTTGGCATTATTAATAAAGCAGAAGTTTTTCTGGAAATCTCTTGCTTTTTCGGTGATCCAATGGATGTTGGCAATTTGATCTCTGGTTCCTCTGCCTTTTCGAATCCAATTTGAACATCTGGAAGTTCACAGTTCACATATTGTTGAAGCCTGGCTTGCAGAATTTTGAGCATTACTTTGCTAGTGTGTGAGATGAATGCAATTGTGCAGTAGTTTGAGCATTGTTTGGCATTGCCTGTCTTTGGGATTGGTAAGTAGATGGGGAAGCAATGGAAACAGTGACAGACTTTACTTTTTAGGCTCCGAAATTACTGCAGATGGTGACTGCAACCATGAAATTAAAAGATGTTTGCTCCTTGGAAGAAAAGCTATGACAAATCTAAATAGCATATTAAAAAGCAGANTGTTCCTTCAACTCTATTTGGAAGTCATTGAGGGACACCAACCTTCTCATTTATTATATCAGAAAGTAGTCATGTGGCAAATTTCAGCACTTTTCCAAGGTTACCAGCTACTTCAATGTTATTTTTCTACTTTTGCTAAATTAAGTTTCTGAGAGCATAAAAACCTTACCTGGTGTTGACAACATTGGCAGCTATTAGATTCAGGCTCAATTAACCATCTCTCTTCTCCAGTGACTCTTCTGAAGCGCCAGAGATTCACATGCACAGAGAAGACAACAGAATGGATCTCACATATTGTATGTAACATTTCTCAAGAAATAAATATGGAACCTCATTTTTATTGAGATTTTTATTTGATTAAAATTTTTCATCTTATATTAATAAATAGGATTTGAAAATTTTACTCATAATAAAAAATAACAGAAGGTCACTCTGAATTCCTCATTCTCAAGCATCCACAAATTCATAAAGAGCATCTCTTTTTAAATTTACAGTCACTTTAAGTTTTTCCTTTCTTTCCCTCACTATCCAATTTATCTGTATTCTCAGTTAGGGGTTTCCCAAGTGGCTCAGTGGTAAAGAACCCAGCTGCCAGTGTAGGAGGCATGAGTTTGGTCCCTGGGTCAGGAAGATACCCTGGAGAAGGAAATGACAATCTGCTCCAGTATTCTTGCCTGGGAAATCCCAAGGACAGAGGAGCCAGGAGGGCTACAGTCCATGGGGTCACAAAAGAGTCAGACATGACTGAGTGACTAAACTTCAGCAATACAACACTTTCAGTTATCCTAATAATTTTTACCCCAAATATTTCTACCATTGCTAATTCTGTCTAATTTCCCCCCATTCCAATTCATTCATGTTTTATATTAGTTTAGGATTTCTTCTTCAGTTCAGTTCAGTCACTCAGTTATGTCTGACTCTGTGACCCCATGAATTGCAGCACGTCAGGCCTCCCTGTCCATCACCAACTCCCGGAGTTCACCCAAACTCATGTCCATTGAGTTGGTGATGCCATCCATCCATCTCATCCTCTGTCATCCCCTTCTCCTCCTGTCCCCAATCCCTCCTAGCATCAGAGTCTTTTCCAATGAGTCAACTCTTTGCATGAGGTGGCCAAAGTATTGGAGTTTTAGCTTTAGCATCAGTCCTTCCAAAGAACACCCGGGACTGATCTTCTTAAGAATGGACTGGTTGGATCTCCTTGTAGTCAAGGAACTCTCAAGAGTCTTCTCCAACACCACAGTTCAAAAGCATCAGGTTTTTGATGCTCAGCTTTCTTCAAAGTCCAACTCTCATATCCATACATGACCACTGGAAAAACCATAGACTTGACTAGACACACCTTTGTTGGCAAAGTAATATCAATATGCTATCTAGGTTGGTCATAACTTTTCTTCCAAAGAGTAAATGTCTTTTAATTTCATGGCTGCAATCACCATCTGCAGTGATTTTGGAGCCCCCCCCCCCCAAATAAATTCTGACACTCTTTCCACTGTTTCCCCATCTATTTCCCATGAAGTGATGGGACCAGGTGCCATGATCTTCATTTTCTGAATGTTGAGCTTTAAGCCAACTTTTTCACTCTCCTCTTTCACTTTTGGCTTAGTCCTGTTCAACTCTTCTGCGACCTTGTGGACTGTAGCCCACCAGGCTCTCCTGTCTATGGGATTTCCCAGGCAAGAATACTGGAGCAGGTTGCCATTTCCTTCTCCAGGGGATCTTCCTGACTCAGGAACTGAACCCGTGTCTCCTGTGTCTCCTGCACTCGCAGGCAGATTCATTACCACTGAGCCATCTGGGAAGCCTAAACACACAACAGTGGAGGACAAATTAATCTGGTTTTAATTCTACTGGAGTCAGTACTTAACCATCTCTTTAATTTCAAGTTCTTATTGAAGGAATGAATAAATTAGACCAATGTAAACCTTTTGATCAGAGTGCTGAATTCATCAGAGAAAGCCCTCAGGCTAAAACCTCTGGCTTATGGAGCTATTTGCATGTACCCCAGACGCATATTTGCCTTTCAGAAACATCTGCTATTTGTATAAAATGATCAGTGACCATTACTTCTTCTGGGCTGACCCTACAATAGTCCTGCTTCTTGGTCTGGCTCCTTTTAGAATCCCTGTGCCCCCAGGCAACTCATTCCAGGGAACAAAGCAGTTAGGTAGGATCAAGCTCACTAAAACATCATGCAGAATTATTGTCCTCTCAGAAATAGAATGAATTTAAACAGCAACAGCAGCAGCATAAACAAAAACCCACCAGGAGAAACAAGCTCAGCATGAAGGAAATTAAACACTAATGGTGAAATCTGGTGTTAGTGAGGGAGTTCACTGGAGCCCAGTTCTTAGTACCTCTCCAATCTAACCAGTAAGCAAATATTTGTTCCATGACAATTGTTTTTGGAATAAAAACTTTACAATAATTTATTAAATTGAGGAAGAACTTTCTCTGATATTGTACATATTAATTTGTTAGGGTTTTCCTATCATTTTTAAGTAAGAGAAAAATGTCTGTTTATTATTAGTAATATGTTGCAATGGACAGTAAAAAATTGTTTGTATTTCTACGTGTATATATAATGTATTGCAGTCAAAGGAAAGCCTATATAAAATAGACTTTATTATATTGAATGGTCTTGCTTTCTATTTTAAAAGCAGTTTAACAATAAAACCACATAGAACTTTCTGTTTCCATTGAAAATATTTCACAAGAACATTTAAAATAGTTAATTACAATTAATAATTACAGAAGAATGAAAAAATTTTAAAAAGAGCACTTAATACTAATTATTGATACTTTAAGAACACAAGAGGAAAGATTTTAAACATTTTGGAATATTTATTACCTGAATCTTCTTTAAAAATTTTGTTCTTGACTATAGAGTAATAAAATTTGTAAAAGGAATTGCATTTGAACAATTGTGCTTTGGATAGTTTCCTTTAAACAATGGTTTTTTAAGTAATTATGCTATTTTTTACATAAAGGAACTGTACCTTTTAGATTTAAAATAAAAAGGAAAAGAAAAAAGCTAGTATTAACAGCTTTTATCTCAGATACAATAAGATGTTACATTTCTATCCTTGTTGTTCAGTCGCTCAGTCCTGCCTGACTATTTGCAACCCCATGGAGTGTGGCACACCAGGCATCCCTGTGCTTCACCATCTCCTGGAGTTTGCTCAAACTCATGTCCATCAGGTAGCTGATGCCATCCAACCATTTTGTTCTCTGTTGTCCCTTTCTTCTCCTGTCTTCAATCTTTCCCAGCATCAGGGTCTTTTTTTTTTTTTTTAATGAAATGGCTCTACGCATTGGGTGGCCAAAGTACTGAGCTTCAACTTCAGCCATTAGTCCTTCCAATAAATATTCAGGATTGATTTCCTTTAGGATTTACTGGTTTGATCTCTTTGCAGACCAAGGGACTCTCAAGAGTCTTTTCCAACACCACAGTTCAAAAACATCAGTTCTTCAGCACTCAGCTTTCTGTACGGTCCAACTCTCATATCCATACGTGGCTACTGGGAAAACCATGGCTTTGACTATATGGACTTTGGTTGGCAAATGACTCTACTTTTTAATATGCTGTCTAGGTTTGTCATAGCTTTTCTTTCAAGGAACAAGCATCTTTTATTTTCATGGCTGCAGTCATCATCTGCAGTGATTTTGGAGCCCCCCAAAATAAAGTCTGTCACTGTTTCCATTGTTTCCCCATCTATTTGCCCTGAAGTGATGGTACCAAATGACATGATCTTAGTTTTTTGAGTATTGAGTTTTAAGCCAGCTTTTTCACTCTCCTCTTTCACCTTCATCAAGAGGCTGTTTAGTTCTTCTTTGCTTTCTGCCATAAGGGTGATGTTATCTGCATATCTGAGGTTATTGGTATTTCTTCTAGATATCTTGACTCCAGCTTGTGCTTCATCCAGCCCAGGATTTCACATGATGTACTCTGCATATAAGTTAAATAAGCAGGGTGACAATATACAGCTGTGACATACTCCTTTCCCAATTTTAAATCAGTCAATTTTTTTCATGTCTGGTTCTAACTATTGCTTCTTGACCTGCATACAGGTTTGTCAGGAGGCAGGTAAGGTGGCCTGACATTCCCATGTCTTGAAGAATTTTCCACAGTTTTTTGTGATCCACGCAGTCAAAGGGTTTGGTGTACTCAGTGAAACAGATGTTTTTCTGGAATTCTCTTGCTTTTTCTATGATCCAACACATGTAGTTATGTCCATGGATCCTCTGTCTGTGGAACTACATTTCTATGCCCCTCCAAAACTGAAAAAAATGTGAAAAAAGAGCAAGTGAGTTTATTTAAAAGCTCTGATCTGTCTTTAAAATTTATAGTTTGAGCTTACAAAATACATCTAAGNAAAAAAAAAATATTTGTGCAAAGATGTTCACGTTTGAAACATGACTGCCTAAGTCTGGTTAGTAAGAAGAATGGGTCCAGTAAGGAAAGGTGGATGCACCCCAGGAGTTGGGTGAGTGGGACCAGAAAGGGAGGAAGTGCATATGCCATGAGGACAAGCTCACTAATGAGGGAAACAGGCACTGGTCAGGCATGGGTATGTGACCTCCTCTGTGAGGTAGTAAAATGTCTTCAAAAGCAACAAGAGAAGCTTAGGAGTTCAGATTGGTAAGAAACATCAAAGAATGTGTGTCAGGAAGAAATGGGGTCTTGGTCACAGTAGTGACAAGACCCTAGTCTTCAAGAGGTGGTAGTACAAACAGCTTACTATAAGAGTTTACAGTCCATGAGAACAGGAGAAATCAGCTAATATTGTATTGACAAGTTAGCAGCTATACACACTCCCCAGTTCTTTGCCTGGTTGTGGAAAGAACAGACAGCTGAGAAAAATCAACTGAAGATACTGCGAGTGGAGTGGGAGAGCCAATAGAAACTCCTCCCGGCCCTGCAGACTCACAGATGGCAGGGACTGAAGAGCAGACAAGAGAGCAAGTATGACCCCACTCAAGCATTTCNACTCCCCAGTTCTTTGCCTGGTTGTGGAAAGAACAGACAGCTGAGAAAAATCAACTGAAGATACTGCGAGTGGAGTGGGAGAGCCAATAGAAACTCCTCCAGGCCCTGCAGACTCGCAGATGGCAGGGACTGAAGAGCAGACAAGAGAGCAAGTATGACCCCACTCAAGCATTTCCAGAAGAATGAAATCTCCCTAGATGCAGAAAATTTAGGGCAGGCCTGAAGATCAAAGCAAATTCCCCAGTTATGTAGAGAGCTGACACATGAGCTCTAAAGCTGAGAGATACTTCCTACAGTTTGGAACACAGCTTGGATGTAAAGCACAAAGAAAATACTGGAATTTTGAACTTCCCTGGTGGTCCAGTGGTTAAGAATCCACCTGCCAATGCAGGGAACACAGGTTCCGTCTCTGGTCCAAGAAGATTCCACATGCCTCAGAGCAACTAAGCCCATGCCCTACAACTACTGAAACCTGTGCATCCTAGAGCCTGTGCTCTGCAACAAGAGAAGCCCCTGAAATGAGAAACCTAAGAAACACAACTGGAGAGTAACCCCTGCTCCCTGCAACTGGAGAAAGCCCGTGCATAGCAATAATAAGTAAATAAATAAATATTTAATACTGGAATTTCATGAGAGCTTACATTCAAAGTCTGCAAGAGAAAAGTTCTGATCCTAGTCTTAAAATATTTGAAACCAGTGATAAGCTGCATGAACTGAAGCTTCAAGAAAACCTAGACACAGATTAATCACAGATCAGTTTGACTCAGTTCTTCAATGCCCTTCAAGAAGGACAATGATTTCCATGGAGATAAATATTATTTACCACAGCCTCTACTCTTCTACTACACAAAAATGCCTAACATAAAATTGTAAATTATAGGACACAGAAAGAAGCAACAAATGTGGCCAGTGGTCAAAAGAGAAAACAGTCGATAGAACCAAAAAAGCAAACTATATATTGCCAAACCAGGATTTCTAAATGACTGTCATAAAAATACCAAAGGATCTAGAGGAAAGAGAGTAAAATGAATGTGAAGAGATGAATAATTTCACTAAACATGAAAACTCTAAAAAAGAAATTTAAGTGGTAGAAATAAGAAATACGGAATTAGAAGAATTCACTACATAAGTTTTATTGCATACTGGACACAGGAGAGTAAAGAATGAATAAACATCAAGACAGGACAACAGAATGTTTTAAATGTGAAACACAAAAGAATGGAGAAAAAAACAGAGCGCCTAAGATATTTGGGACAATAAATAATCTAGCATATGTGTAATTGAAGTTCCATAAGGACAGGAGAGAGAGAGAGAGACAGGAGAAATACTTATAGACACAGCAGGTGGGAATTTTCCAAAAATTTTTAAAAGCATTATCCCAAATATTGAAGAAGTTCAGTGAACCATAAATGATGCTGTAACAGCTAAATATCCCTATGGAACAGAATGAATTTTGACCTTTATCTTACCCCTTTTATAAAAATTAATCCATGATATGTCATAGAAATAAGTGTAAAACACAAAACCATAAAGCTCTAAGAAGAAAAAAATGACATATCTTTTCCACTACAAACTATCTTAAACAAGATGCAGAAGTATTAAACATAAGAAAAAATTTAAATGAAGAAAATAATAAGTGACCCATAGACTGAGAAAACATAGTCATTGTATACACCAAATAGCAAAGGATTATATCCATTATATATAATAAACTATGACTCAACAACAAAATATGAACAATTTTAAGAAACTACTAAAAGATTTAAATGAACAAGTCACAATAGAATTTATACGAATGCCCTATGAGTAAATGAAAAGTTCTTTGTTAGTTATCAGAGAAATGGTAATTAAAAACAAATTATAATTTAATACACACTAGAAGAACTAAAATTTAAAAAGAAAACCTATCTCAAAATGTTAGCAAGTATATAGAGCAATGGAACACAAAAATCACTGTTAGAAATTTAAAATGATACAGGTTCAGTTCAGTTCAGTCATTCAGTCATGTCCAACTCTTTGCGATCCCATGGACTGCAGAATGTCAAGAAACCCTGTCCGTCACCAATTCCCAGAGTATACTCAAACTCATGACCATTGAGTTGGTGATGCCATCAAACCATCTCATCCTCTGTCATCCCCTTCTCCTCCCACCTTCAATCTTTCCCAGCATCAGGGTCTTTTCAAATGAGTCACTTCTTCACATCAGTTCAGTTCAGTCGCTCAGTCGTGTCCGACTCATTGCGACCCAGTGAATCTCAGCACGCCAGGCCTCCCTGTCCATCACCAACTCCTAGAGTTCACTCAAACTCACGTCCATCGAGTTGGTGATGCCATCCAGCCATCTCATCCTCCGTCGTCCCCTTCTCCTCCTGCCCCTAATCCCTCCCAGCATCAGAGTCTTTTCCAATGAGTCAATTTTTTGCATGAGGTGGCCAAAGTATTGGAATTTCAGCTTTAGCATCAGTCCTTCCAATGAACACCCAGGACTGATCTCCTTTAGAATGGTCTGGTTGGATCTCCTAGCAGTCCAAGGAACTCTCAAGAGTCTTCTCCAACACCACAGTTCAAAAGCATCAATTCTTTGGCACTCAGCTTTCTGTATAGTCCAACTCTAACATCCATACATGACTACTGGAAAAACCATAGCTTTGACAGGATGGACCTTTTTTTGCAAAGTCATGTCTCTGCTTTTTAATATGCTATTTAGATTTGTCATAGCTTTTCTTCCAAGGAGCAAACATCTTTTAATTTCATGGTTGCAGTCACCATCTGCAGTAATTTCGGAGCCTAAAAAGTAAAGTCTGTCACTGTTTCCATTGCTTCCCCATCTACTTACCAATCCCAAAGACAGGCAATGCCAAACAATGCTCAAACTACTGCACAATTGCATTCATCTCACACACTAGCAAAGTAATGCTCAAAATTCTGCAAGCCAGGCTTCAACAATATGTGAACTGTGAACTTCCAGATGTTCAAATTGGATTCGAAAAGGCAGAGGAACCAGAGATCAAATTGCCAACATCCATTGGATCACCGAAAAAGCAAGAGATTTCCAGAAAAACTTCTGCTTTATTAATAATGCCAAAGCCTTTAACTGTGTGGATCACAATAAACTGTGGGAAATTCTTAAAGAGATGGAAATACCAGACCACCTGACCTGCCTCCTGAGAAATCTGTATGCACGTCAAGAAGCAAGTTAGAACTGGACATGGAACAACAGCCTGGTTCCAAATGGGGAAAGGAGTATGTCAAGCCTGTATATTGCCACCCTGCTTATTTAACTTATATGCAGAGTACATCATGAGAAACATTGGGCTGGATGAAGCACAATCTGGAATCAAGATATCTAGGAGAAATATCAGTAACCTCAAATATGCAGATGACACCACTCTTACGGCAGAAAGCGAAGAAGAACTAAAGAGCCTCTTGAGGAAAGTGAAAGAGGAGAGTGAAAAACTTGGCTTAAAACTCAACATTTAGAAAACTAAGATCATGGCATCTGGTCCCATCACTTCATGGCAAATAGATGGGGAAGCAATAGAAACAGTGACAGACTTTATTTTGGGGGGCTCCAAAATGATACAATCACTTGGAAAATTGCTTGGCAGCTTTTTAAAAGCTATGTGTGCATTTATCCTTTGACCTAAAAATTCTACCCCTGGGTATTTTACTCAAGAAAAGTAAAAGCTAAATATTACATGTTCACAAAATATTTGTACAAGAAACTTCATAACAGTCTTATTCATAATAGTTAAAAACTGGGAAAAGCCCAGACATCCATCAATAAGAGAATGGATAAACAAATTGTAGTATGTCTATGCAATGAAATACTACTCAGTTATAAAAAGAAGAAAACTATTAATACCAATACATAAAAAATGTTGTAGAATCTCAGAAACATTACACTGAGTTATTGAAGATATATAATACATAATGATTATATACATACATGGATATGTATAACTGACAAATTAAATTAAATTGAATTCTTATGATCTACTTATTTTATTATATGAAANGGGGAATCTCTGAAATCTGAATCTCCTTGCCCATCGGATTTCTGCCACGTGACCATTTCATGGGTGGGATTCCCACGCTGGCCCCCGGCACTGCAGGCTCCAGGCACCGCCCTTATTCTCTTCCTGGCTCTCATCCTAGTTGTAATTAATTACATATTTTTCTGTGTGCTCACTTTTAGTAATGTCTCCACCAGACTCTAAGCTCTATGAGGACAGGAGCTGGTGAGCTGTGTTCAGTGGTGTGTGGTTTCTGCTCAGCTCAGTGCCTGGCACTTAGTGAATTTTTAGAAACATTTGTTGAGTAAATCAATACATGAATAAATGTTCCAGGTGAGACAGAAAACTGGGTGTGAGAAAAGGAGAGGATGGAGAGGGTTTCCGGATGGAGGGGATAATCTGGGGTTGAAAACTAAGTGGGCGAATGCTCACAAGGCAGAAAAAGTTGAGCAGGGACTCAAAGTGAGGGTCTTTCCAGGCAGAAGGTAAAATGTGACAAGTGAGGCTTAAGGCTCAGAGCTCTGCCCAGCAGTGCTGGTTCCAAAGGTTCCTCCAGCTCGGACAGGTGTTGCTATGTTACTCTGTGATTTGAGGTCATTGGGAGGAGGGGCAGTAAGAAAGTGGGGAGGATTCCAGAGCAGCTGGTTTGACAGGAGAGGAGGGGAGGTACTCCTCCCTGTTTTTACTGGGTGAACTGATCTGAAAAGTCAGGAAGCAAGCCTGTGTTTCTTCTTTTTTAAAAACATCCTCATTCCTTCCCTGCATATATGTTCATCAGTGCTATTATTCTAGATTCCATTTGTTGTTGTTCAGTTGCCCAGTCATGTCTAAATCTTTGTGACCTCATGGATAGCAGCATGCCAGGCCTCCCTGTCCCTCACCATCTCCCAAAGTTTGCTGAAGTTCACATCCATTGCATCGGTGATGCCAACCAGCCATCTCCTCCTCTGATGCCTTCTTTTCCTTCTGTCCCCAACCTTTACCAGCATCAGGGACTTTTCCAATGAGTCAGCTGTTTGCATCAAATGGCCAAAATACTGGAGTTTTAGCTTCGGTATCAGTCCTTCCAATGAGTATTCAGGGTTGATTTTCCTTAAGATTGACTGATTTGATCTCCTTGCTGTCCAAGGGACTCTCCGGAGTCTTCTCCAGCACCACAGTTTGAAGGCATCAATTCTTTGGCACTCTGCCTTCCTTACAGTCCAGCTTTCACAACCATACATGACCACGGGGAAGACCATATCCGTAACTATATGGAACTTTGTCAGCAGTGTAATGTCTTTGCTTTTCAACACACTGTCTAGATTTGTCATAGCTTTCCTACCAAGAAGCAAACTTTTTATTTCATGGCTGTAGTCACCACCCATAGTGATTTTAGAGCCTAGGAAGAGGAAATCTGTCTCTACTTCCACCTTTCCCCCCTATATTTGCCATGAAGTAATGGGGCTGGATGCATGATTTTAGTTTTTTTAAAAAATATATTTAGTTTTTAAAAATTTTTTAATTTCTTTTTATTGAAAGATAGTTGCTTTACAGAATTTTGCTGTTTTCTGTCAAACCCCAACGTGAATCAGCCATAGGTATACATATAGCCCTTCCCTTTTGAACCTCTCCCCGATTAATATTTAGTTTTAAGCCCACTCTTTCACTTTCCTTCTTCACCCTCATCAAGAGGCTCTTTAGTTCCTCTTCACTTTCTGCCATTAGACCGGTGCCATCCACACAAATGAGGTTGTTGATGTTTCTCCCACCTGTCATGATTCCAGCTTGTACCTCATCCATCCTGGCATTTCTCATGATGTGCTCAGCATATAAATGAAACAAACAGGCTGACAGCAGACAGCTCTGTCATACTCCTTTCTCAATCTTGAACGAATCTGTTATTCCATGCAGTTCTAACTGTTGCCTCTTGACCAGCATACAGGTTTCTCAGGAGACAGGTAAGATGGTCTGGTAGTCCCATCTTTTTAAGAGCTTTCCACAGTTTATTATGATCCACACAGTCAAAGGGTTTGGTATAGTCAATGAAACAGTGGAAAGGAATTCCCTCACTTTCTCTGTGATCCAGTGAATGTTGGAAATTTGAACTCTGGTTCTTCTTCCTTTTCTCAACTCAGCCTGGACATCTGAAAGTTCTCAGTTTGCATAATGCTAAAGCCTAGCATGGAAGATTATAAGCATGATCTTACTAGTATGGGAGATGAGTTCAATGGTCCGATGGTTAGCACATTTTTTAGTGTTATCTTTCTTGGGAATTGGGATGAAGATTGACATTTACCAGACCTGTGGCCACTGCTGGGTCCTCCAGATTTGCTGACATATTGAATGCAACAATTTGATGGCATCATCCTTTAGGGTTTTGAATAGCTCTACTGGAATTCCATTGCATCCACTAGTTTTGTTAAGAGCAGTGTTTCCTAAGGCCCACTTGACTTCACTCTCTAGAATGTCTGGCTCTGGGTGACTGACTAAACCATCATAGTAATCTGGTTCATTTAGATTTTTTTTGTGCAGTTCTTCTATGTATTCTTTCCATCTCTTCTTGATCTCTTCAGTGTCTACTAGGCCTCTAACATTTCTGTCCTTTATTGTGCCCATCTTTGGGCAAAATGTTCCCTTGATATCTCCAATTTTCCTGAAGAGATCTCTAGTCTTTCCCCTTCTGTTGCTTTCTTCTAGTTTTATACATTGTTCATTGAAGAAGGCTTTATTTTTTTTCTCCATGCTGTTCTTTGGGAATCTGTGTTTAGTTGGATATACCTTTCTCTTTCTCCCTTGCTTTTCACTTCTCTTCTTTCTCTAGCTATTTATAAGACCTCCTCAGATAACCATTTTTCCTTCTTGCTTTTCTTTTTCTTTGTGATGGCGTTGTTCACTGTCTCCTGTATAATATTACAGACCTCTGTCCATAGTTCTTCAGGCACACTGTTTTCTTGATCTAATCCCTCAAATCTATTCATCACCTACATTGCATATTCATAGGAGATATAAGAAGTCACACCTGGCTGGCCTAATGATTTTCCTCTCTACCTAGCTTAGTCAGATTTAAAATATGTCAGAAGGTATTTCTTTAAAACATAAGTGAACACGCCAAGCAGAAAATGAGAAGTTAGGAAAATTTTTTTTCATTAGGACATAGCTAAAGACAAGAAAAGTTAGCAAGGTGGTCCATCTGTGGATCTGGGGAATCACAGATATGACAAAAATTTGCTAAACAATATATAGCTTATTTCAGCCTAATAGGTTCAGATGAAACTCAGAAAGGCTATGGAATAGAAGTAGGGATTTGGGGATATTCTCCAAAGAAAGTGCTTTAATTTCCCAGGAGACTAATTTAATTTTTAGGAAAAGAGTAAAAAAAAAAAAACCAAAAAAAAAACCTGCCTTATTCTAATTAAAGAGGAAAGGGAATAGAGATTAGAATTAAAATACCTAATAATATAGCTACTAATAGCACATGTTATTTTACCCATAAGCAACTGCGTGACTTCAAGAAAATTGCTTTTTTTGTGCTTTAACTGGATGATCAGTTAAAAAGAAAGGTGTTGATATCTGGTGTAGCCTGTCTTACAATATACTTGTGAAAACAGAGGTGGACTATCAAAGCATTCCCCGTGGCAGCTATTACCAGCTTGTCTTCTTTTCTGTCTTGGGAAGATATAGAAAACCCTCCTCCTGAGGTGCAAAGAGGTAAATATCTTCTCCCAACACCTGAGAAGAGTCTCCATGGTGACTTAATGTAGGCCAAGTCATTCAGCTTGCACACAGCCACACATCTGCCAAGCCACTAATGGAAAAATGGCAGTTTTATTCAGTGCTAGAAAAGATAGCCTAGCTATCATGACAGATTTATGCAAGGCAAAATATATTCTATCATCAAAATATGTTGAAACTCCTTGGACAGAACCCAGTTTCTGTGTAACTTTCCCAAGTGTAACTTGGGAGCTCCTGGCTGTCCCTTCTTCTTTTACTCTGAGCTCAGCTTCCTCACTGGGCATAGGTGAGGAAACAAAGATATACATACAGATGCAAGTGGATGCAGACATGTACACATACTCAGGCAGCAGTGTGGGGCAAGGATATCTGAGGGGCAGTCTTATGGTGAACTGAAAGTCCCTCAGTCGTGTCCAACTCATTGTGATCCTATGAACTATAACCCGCCAGGCTTCTCTGTCCATGGAATTCTCCAGGCAAGAATACTGGAGTTGGTTGCCATTCCCATTTCCAGAGGATTTTCCCGACCCTGGAATTGAACTTGGGTCTCCCGCATTGCAGACAGATTCTTTACCATATGACCCACCAGCGAAGCAATAAAATTTAAAAGCTGATTCTGAAAGTGCAGTCACTTCTGCCTTTTCTCTTAATGATTTTGCATTTGGCTGTGTCTCTCATTGAGGTTTGAACTGCCATAGTATTATGCCACAGAAGGAACAGGACAGATCTCCTATGACTTGAACACAGGCCATATCTGTTTCTCAAAAGCAGACATGGTCGACCAGATGACCCATTTAGTTTTTTCTTTCCTCTAAAAACAGAAGAACGTTGAACTGGAAGAGAAAATGGTTGTTATAGGACATTAAACAGCATGGCTGCCAGCACATGCACTACTTGGCTCAAGTTGGCAATTCATCTGATAAATTTTGTAAACTCTGAAATGCAATGATAAAATTTAAATGAGGTCCTGAAATAACTGGGAGACAAAAGTAGATTTACACACTTCAGTCTTCTCCCAGCCAATTCAAAACTTGCTTTTCCAAGGCTGAACTTTCTTCCCCAAGAGGCATCAGTGAAAGACAATTGAAGGTAGATTAAAATCAGTGTGTTTATAAAATTACAAGACATAATATCTCATTCTGTCACTGATTATTGATTATCACCTAGAAGATGGTGCCTTTGCTCTGTAATGTGAAATCAATAAGGAAAATAAACCTAATATAATCTATAGAATTTCATTCACTTGGTGAAGATTCAATTATTTTAGAGTTGTATATCCTAATGAGAGTCAAATGTTCATGATATTTTATCAAACAAATATGGTGAGAAATTTCTGGCTTACTTCATGACATATAAAAGTAACAATAAATACAGTAAGCTTTTATTTTTATAACTAAGAAGAAGGAAGAGATTTAATTGTATCACAGCTTTGGAGGAGTTCCTATTAACAGATTTGATTCCTGCTATCATGCCAGATTTATGCAAGGCAAAATATATTCTGTCATCAAAATATGTTGAAACTCCTTGGACAGAACCCAGTTTCCTGTTTCTCAGACATATGGCTATAAAGTATAATGGATTATTTTGGTNAGAGATTTAATTGTATCACAGCTTTGGAGGAGTTCCTATTAACAGATTTGATTCCTGCTATCATGCCAGATTTATGCAAGGCAAAATATATTCTGTCATCAAAATATGTTGAAACTCCTTGGACAGAACCCAGTTTCCTGTTTCTCAGACATATGGCTATAAAGTATAATGGATTATTTTGGTTTTTAAGAGATATTTAAACAGCTACTTTCACAGATAACTCACTTAAAAGAATAGTTCACTTTCTATATAATTAAATATACATTCAAAAAGCTGACCTCTATCATTTAACACATCTTAATTTCTCATTTAAAATTTTCATTTATCATTTAAAATAGAAGATATTAAAAATATCTTTTAAAAATATGTAAGAGGAAAATTTAAATATCCCATTTAAAATATCTTCATGACCCAGATAATCATGATGATGTGATTACTCACCTAGAGCCTGACATCCTGGATTGCNAGTTGTCCATTTTATTGGCGTATAATTGCTGATAGTAGTCTCTTATGATCCTTTGTATTTCTGTGTTGTATGTTATGATTTCTCCATTTTCATTTCTAATTTTGGTGATTTGATTCTTCTCTGAGTCTGGGTAATGATTTATCTCTTTTATTTATCTTCTCAAAGAACCAGCTTTTAGTCTTGTTGATTTTTGCTATAAGTCTCCTTTGTTTCTTTTTCACTTATTTCTGCCCTAATTTTTAAGATTTCTTTCCTTGTACTAACACTGGGGTTCTCCATTTCTTCTTTTTCTAGTTGCTTTATGTGTAAAGTTAGGTTATTTATTTGAATCTTATCTTATCTCTAGAGGTAAGCTTGTATTGCTATGAACCTTCCCCTTAGCACTGCTTTTACTGAATCCCATAGGTTTTCAGTTGTCATGTTTTCATTTGTTTCTATGCATATTTTGGTTTCTTTTTTTATTTCTTTTGTGATTTTTTGGTTATTATGAAGCATGTTTCTTAGCTTCCATATGTTTGTATTTTTAACAATTTTTTTTCTTGTAGTTGACATCTAATCTTACCACATTGTGATCAGAAAAGTTGCTTGAAATAATTTAAATTTTTTTTCAATTTACCAAGGTTAGATTTATGGCCCAGGATGTAATCTATCCTGGAGAATGTTCCATGTGCACTTGAGAAAAAGGTGAAATTCATTTTTGGGGGGTGAAATGTCCTATAGATATTAATTAGGTCTAACTGGTCCATTGCATCATTTAAAGTTTGTGTTTCCTTATTAATATACTGTTTGGTTGATTTATCCATAGGTGTGAGTGGAGTATTAAAGTCTCCCACTATTATTGTGTTACTGTTAATTTCCCCTTTCATACTTGTTAATATTTGCCTTACATACTGGGGTGCTCCTATGTTGGGTGCATATAGATCTATAATTGTTATATCTTCTTCTTGGATTGATCCTTTGATCATTATGTAGTATCCTTCTTCATCTTTTTTCACAGCCTTTATTTAAAAGTCTATTTTATCTGATATAAGTATTGCTACTCTTGCTTTCTTTTGGTGTTTATTTGCATGAAATATCTTTTTTCCAGCCCTTCACTTTCAGTCTGTATGTGTCCCTTGGTTTGAAGTGGGTCTCTTGAAGACAGCATATATAGGGATCTTGTTTTTATATCCACTCAGCCAGTCTTTGTCTTTTGGTTGGGACATTCAACCCATTTATTTTTAAGGTAATTATTGATTAGTGTGATCCTGTTGCCACTTACTTTGTTGTTTTGGGTTCAAGTTTATAAACCTTTTCTGTGTTTCCTGTCTAGAGAAGATATCTTAGCATTTGTTGAAGAGATGGTTTAGGTGGCATTGAATTCTCTCAGCTTTTGCTTGTCTGGAAAGCTTTTGATTTCTCCTCCATATTTGAATGAGATCCTTGGTCGGTATCACTTTAACTGGTCCTCCCATTCCCTTCTGGCCTGAAGAGTTTCTGTTGAAAGATCAGCTGTTATCCTTATGGGGATCCTCTTGTGTAGTATTTGTTGCTTTCCCCTTGCTGCTTTTAATATTTTTTCTTGTGTTTGATCTTCATTAGTTTGATTAACATGTGTCTTGAGGTGTTTCACCTTGGGTTTATCCTGTTTGGGACTCTCTGGGTTTCTTGGACCTGGGTGGCTATTTCCTTCTCCATTTAAGGGAAGTTTTAAGCTATTATCTCCTCAAGTATTTTCTCATACCCTTTCTTTTTGTCTTCTTCTGCGACTCCTACGGTTTGAATGTTGGGGCATTTAATATTGTCCCAGAGGTCTCTGAGGTTTTCTTCATTTCTTTAAATTCTTTTTTATTTTTTCCTCTCTGCCTCATTTACTTCTACCATTCTATCTTCCAACTCACTTATCCTCTTCTGCCTCAGTTATTCTACTGTTGGTTCCCTCTAGAGTGGTTTTGATCTCAGTAATTGCATTATTCATTATTGATTGACTCTTTTTTATTTCTTCTAGGTTCTTGTTAAACATTTCTTGCATCTTCTCAATCCTTGTGTCTAATCTATTTACCTATAACTCCATTTTGTTTTCAAGATTTTGGATCATCTTTACTATCATCATTCTGAATTCTTTTTCAAGTAGACTCCCTATCTCCTCCTCTTTTGTTTGGTTTGGTGTGCATTTATCATGTTCCTTTACCTACTGAATATTTCTCTGTCTTTTCATTTTGTTTAGATTGCTCTGTTTGCACTGGCCTTTCTGTAGGCTGGAAGTTTGTTGTTCCTCTTTGTTGTGGAGCTTGCTCCCTGTGGGTGGGGTTGGACTAGTGGCTTGTCAGGTTTTCTGGTTAGGAGAGCTTGCATTTGGTGAGCGGAGATGGATCTCTTCTCTCTGGAGTGCAATGAAGTGTTTAGTAGTGAGTTTTGGGGTGCCTATGGATTTGGCATGGCTTTGGGCAGCCTGTTTTTTAATGCCTAGGGCTGTGTTCCTGTGTTGCTGGAGAATTAGTGTGGTATGTCTTGCTCTGGAACTTGTTGGTTCTTGGGTGGAGCTTGGTTTCAGTGTAGGTATGGAGGCTTTTGGCTGAGCTCTTGTCTCTTAATGTTCCCTGGAATCAGAAGTTCTCTGGTGTTCTCAAGTTTTGGATTTAAGCCTCCTGCCTCTGACTTTCAGTCTTATTCTTACAGTAGCCTCAAGACTTCCCCATCCATACAGCACAGATGATAAAACATCTAGGTTAATGGTGAAAAAATTATCCATAGTGAGGGACACACAGAGAGGTTGACAAAGTTTCATGGAGAAGAGAAGAGGGAGGAGGGAGATAGAGGTGACCAGGGGGAGAAGAAGGGGAATCAAAAGGAGAGAGACCAATCTAACCAGTAATCAGTTCCCTAAGTGTTCTCCACAGCCCAGAATACCCATAGAGATTCACAGAGTTAAGTAGAGAAGAGAAGGGGGAGGGAGGAGACAGGTTACCTGGGGGAGAAAAGGGAGAGTCAAAAGGGGAGAGAGCAATCAAGCCAGTAATCACACCCCTAAGTGAAAATGGATACTGAATATTAGATTCTTAAAGGTACAAAATTGATAAACAAACAAATAAAAACCAAAAAGCAAATATTAAATGTCCAGAGTAGAGAGAGGTTAGACTCTCAAAAATACAGTATTAAAGATACAAAACAAAATCAATCACAAAATTATAATATATATATATGAAATTTGCTTTAAAAATATGGTCTTTTTTTCTGCAAGGTAATAGTAGGTCATAAAAGTGAAAATTAAAGGAGTAATAAAGAACTTAATAATATAAACTTAAAACTTTATAATGATATAAAACTTTATAATGATATAAACTTAATAAAAACTTAATAAAGAACCATCACTTCATGGGAAATAGACGGGGAAACATTGGAAACAGTGTCAGACTTCATTTTTTTGGGCTCCAAAATCACTGCAGATGGTGACTGCAGCCATGAAATTAAAAGATGCTTTCTCCGTGGAAGAAAAGTTATGATCAACAGCATACAGAAAAGCAGAGACATTACTTTGGCAACAAAGATCTGTCTAGTCAAGGCTATGGTTTTTCCAGTGGTCATGGATGGATGTGAGAGTTGGACTGTGAAGAAAGCTGAGGGCCGAAGAATTGATGCGTTTGAAGTGTGGTGTTGGAGAGGATTCTTGAGAGTCCCTTGGACTGCAAGGAGATCCAACCAGTCCATCCTAAAGGAAATCAGTCCTGAATGTTCATTGGAAGGACTGATGCTGAAGCTGAAACTCCAAAACTTTGGCCACCTGATGCGAAGAACTGACTCAGTGGAAAAGACCCTGATGCTTGAAAGATTGAAGGCAAGAGGAGAAGGGAAGTACAGAGGATGAGATGGTTGGATGGCATCACTGACTCGATGGACATGAGTTTGAGGAAACTCTGGGAGCTGGTGATGGACAGGGAGGCCTGGCCTGCTGCAATCAATGGGATTGCAAAGAGTTGGACACGAATGACTGAACTAAACTGAAGGTTTATAGGCCCCTTCCTTTGCTTAGTCAATGTTAACTACAGGGTTTTAATCTGTTGCACCTGTCACTTCCAGAGTGGGTCCCTCTTCTTTGTTTATTTTGGCTTCTTTTGTTTCCAAATCTCTTCAGTGTTTAATTTCCACCCTGACACAAGCGGGCAAAGGTGGTCACTTAGTTAGGCTCACTTGTTTAGTTGTGTTGTGGGGAGGGAGGAACACTGCAAACAAAGATCACTGGCATGTGTGGGGAGTGCTTGCAGTGTATGAACCACAATGGGTTTGCCCCAGCTCACAGTGGCATGTGCTTTCTGGGTCTACACTGCTCAGATTCCAGGTTGCTCTGCAGGGGTACTGTCCAAAGTGGACCCTGCATTTCATGCACTTCCCAGGTCTAAGCTGCTCAGGCTCAGGTTCTTGTGTACTCCGCAAGGGCACAAACTCAGTTGGGTGAGCATTTTGTGCCCTTCCCAGGCCTGAGCAGCTCAGGCAACCAGGTGTTTGGGGCGTGCACTGTCCCAGGTGGGCCCTGCATCTTAATCATCTCCCTGGTCCTGGCAGCTTGGTTTCCCAGGTGTGCTATGAGAGCACCGTCTCAGGTATGCTGTGTGTCTCTTCTAGGGAGCTGATTTCAGGCTGCAACCCTCCTGATGTCAAACATTCAGGATCCCAGGAAGATGTAGTTAGCAACTGGGAGCCTGTTCACAGTTTGGTGGAGGATGCCAGTCTCTGAGACCAAGATTGCCCCTTGTCTTCCAGCTCTGGCTGTTGCATCTGCCTCTCTGCCTCTAGTTGGGGGAAGGGACTGTATGCAGCTGGCTAGCTTTTCTTTGGTATTTGCTCAATCCTTTCTTCTCTGAGCGGGCCAGGCTCCACATTACGTTAAAGCCTTTTGTAGGAAAATTCTCTCTCTCTTTTATTTTTTCTCTCTAGTTATCTCACAGTTTCTGTTGCTATCTCACATTAGCTCCCTCAGATTGTCCTCAGGGCATTCAGGACTAGTCCTTACCCTAAGCATGCAGCCTGCAATTCCCTGTCCAGCCTGCACTCGCTGGCCATGGACTTGAGTGTCTGGGCTGCTTCTCTGCTGGGATTTGTGGTTAGGCACATAATCTGTGGGGTTTTTTTGTTTTCCTCCAGGTTATGTTGGCCTCTGAGATTCCAAAACTCCCCACAGACCCACTGCTGTTTGGAAACTTCTCCTTCTTCATGACTCCCTCCCCAGGACAGATCACTGTCCCTTACTCTTGTCTCTCTTTTGGTCTTCTATATTTGTCCTACCTCCATTTGAAGAGAATGGCCTGACTTTTTGGGTACCTGGTGTCCTTTGTCAGCGTTCAGAAATTGTTTTGTGGAAGTTACTCAGCATTCAAATGATCTTTTGATAAATATACGGGGGAAAAATTGGTCTTCCCATCCTATTCCTCCACCATCTTGGGACTGCCCCATGAATGCTGAGTTTTAAGCCAGGTTTTTCACTCTCCTCTTTCACTTTCATCAAGAGGCTTTTTAGTTCTTCTTCACTTTTGCCATGTGGGTGGCATCATTTGTGTATCTGAGGTTATTGATATTTCTCCTGGAAATCTGGATTCCAGCTTGTGCTTCATCCAGTTCAGCATTTCTCATGATGTTCTCTGCATCTAAGTTAAATAAGCAGGGTGACAACACCTAGCCTTGGCAAACTCCTTTCCTGATTTAAAACCAGTCTGTTGTTCCATGTCCAGTTCTAACTGTTGCTTCTTGACCTGCATACAGATTTCTCAGGAGGCAGGTCAGGTGGTCTGGTAGTCTCATCCTTTGAAGAATTTTCCAGTTTGTTGAGATCCACACAGTCAAAGCTTTTAGCATGGTCAATGAAACAGAAATAGATGTTTTTCTGGAACTCTGTTTTTTCAATGATCAACAGATGTTGGCAATTTGATAACTGATTCCTCTGCCTTTTATAAATCCAGTTTGAACATCTGNATCCTTTGAAGAATTTTCCAGTTTGTTGAGATCCACACAGTCAAAGCTTTTAGCATGGTCAATGAAACAGAAATAGATGTTTTTCTGGAACTCTGTTTTTTCAATGATCAACAGATGTTGGCAATTTGATAACTGATTCCTCTGCCTTTTATAAATCCAGTTTGAACATCTGGAAGTTCACACTTCACGTACTGATATAACCTAGCTTGGAGAATTTTGAGAATTCCTTTGCTGGTGGTAAGATGAGTGCAATTGTGCGGTAACTTGAACGTTCTTTGGCATTGTCTTTCTTTGGAAATTGGAATGATATTGACCATTTCCAGGCTTGTGGCCACTGCTGGATTTTCCAAATTTGCTGGCATATTGAGTGCAGCACTTTCCAGCATCAACTTTTAGGATTTGAAATAGCTCAAGTGGGATGAAAAGGCAAAATGATAGGATACTGAAAGAGGAACTCCCCAGGTCAGTAGGTGCCCAATATACTACTGGAGATCAGTGGAGAATTAACTCCAGAAAGAAAGAAGGGATGGAGCCAAAGAAAAAACAAAACCCAGCTGTGGATGTGACTGGTGATAGAAGTAAGGTCCNTGGGGGGTGATGGGGGGATGGTGGTATTAGTTTAAGAATCTTTAGCTGAAGCGACTTAGCAGTAGCAGCAGCTATCAGTTCCCTGAGATTTGCCTCAGTTTCAGTTTATTCACTCTCTGCAAGGTAACCCTTCTGGAGTGGGCAATAACAATTTATTCATGTTGGGATATAAAAACTCAGTATTTTAGCCTAATGTGAGGCAATTCTCACATTGGGCCTCTGTAGTTTTAGCTACAGAGGTCCTCATGGGATCAGCTGAGGCTGCCACTATGCTTGCCTTGCAACTCTTCCCTCTGCCCTCCTTTGCTTTGCTCTTCTTTTTTCAACAGATATTGATCTCTAGGATACTCCTTAATAAACACCTTGTGCCCTAAATTCTGAATCAGAATTTGCATCCCAAATAGTACAACCTATGCCCCCCAACACACAGCATTTACAGGCCCACAGCTGTGATTCCTTAATTATACCTTCCTTAATCCTATATATGCTTCAGGATAAGCATAAGCTGACTCTTCAGGGAGATCTGTGTCCATATAGAACACTTTATATATGCTTTTACTAAATATTATCTATAAATAAGATAAATTATACATTAGTATAAACAATGTAAACTATAAACATATAGTTTTTACTAAACTATATCTATAAATAATGTAAAATATATTTTGTACATTTTAAATTTTCTAAGAGTAGTATTGATAAATATCACCACTTGATTTTTTTCACTAAATTTTTTAAAGACTCAATTATTTTGACAAAAATGGTCTAGTTCATTCATTTTACCTGCCATAAGGTATTCCATCATATAAAAATATCCACTGTCCTGGTGATTGTCATTTAAGTTGTTTTCTATTGTTCATTATCAGATATATTTTTCCTCATACATAAGCACATGAGTTTCTCTGTAGTACATATAACTAGGAATGGAAACTCTGTTCATGCAAATGAAAATTTTTAACATAACTGGAGAAGTCCAAACTTGTCATAAATGAAATTTTGCAAATATTCTAATTCTAAACATGTTCTTCAAATAATTTCTTGCTCATCCATGAGATAGGCAGTTGAATGGAAAAATCATCTCCCATTAAACTAGCTGCCAGTTCCACAGTGGGTGGAAGATGAATTTGTGACATTAGCCCTATTAAAGTCAGACTCTCCCTCCCATTCTCTGAGATAGGACCTTGGAAAGACTTTAGTTGTTTGATAATCAATTTTCTAATATTCACTGCTTACCATTGAACTCTTTTTTTCTCTATTAACCTCATAACTCTCATGCTGTAATAAGTTTGAGGTTCTGGGCTATTTTTTCATAAAAATCATTAGCTTTTGTGCTAGGAAAGGCTTTCAGGCTATTTTGGTTCTCTTTGGATCTTAGAATTCAAGGTATTTCTGCACTTGCTGACTTAAATTAAAACAAGGGGGCAAACGAACATTTCCAAATCACCATTTACAACATTCAATGTGAAAGCAAGCAGAAACTGAATTTTGCATTGGTTCCCTTTACGCTAAGCTTTACCTGGTCTTCATACTTGATCATTTCAGTGAGAGATCTTATCTAGAAGTCTAATGAGTTAGGAAAAAGTACTTATGAAATCTCTGTAGACTCTTTCACACCATTTCTGCTTTCTCTGCCATGTACAGCTTTTATTAAACCGAATCTTTTCTAACATAGCAACTGTTTCTCCCACTGTACTTATTAACTATGAAACATATAATATTCCTGCTCATGGCTGCTGCAGCTGAAATGGTTTTAGACTGTTTCTTAATGAAGGTTCAGATCCTTCCTACAAACAAACATGTATATTTCTAGAGAACTGGATGTCAGTGAAATTCCTCTGAAAAGAATGTAAAATGATGGAATAAGAAAGATGAATTGGAATCCTCTACTCAGTCTTTTTATACATTCAGTTACGTTAATCAAACTTCTCAATTTTTCAATTGCTTTACCTGCAAAATGAAAATATTTTTATCTGTCAGTCTATTTGGAGGATTAACAAGAAAAAAATCATGTAAAAAGTTCTGAAAGAGTCTCTGGAACACAGTAGGCTCTTAATAGCTTTATTTATTATTTTGTTTCTCTTCCATTTCTGAAATCATTTCTCATGTACTTTTAATGAAATGGTAAACCCTTATTTGATTCAAAAGTATTTAAAATAGCAAAATATATGAAAATATTTCAAGTATCCAGTATTTCATTTTAAATTAAAATTAAACATATTATACTGCTTATATCAACATCAAATTATTTCATTTTTTCTTTATTTATAGTCATTGTAGACTTGATATCAATGTTAATAAATGGCTTTGTCTTGTATCATAATCACTTTCATTTCTATCCCATGTTGATAATGATATTTCCAATATGCTGTCTCTCAATACACTTACATTCTTACACTATTCAGTTTGCCTCATATTGGGTCAAATATTTCTGTCACTAACTCTAGTTAAGATTTCCAGTTTCCAACCGTTTGAAGATTCACCAGGTAATTTTATTGTGCTTTGATGATTTGTCTTGAAAAATATCTTCTTTTCACAGGAGTTACATTATACCATCTAAGCCACCAGGGAAGCCCTATCTAAAGACACAAATACCCCAGAAAAAGAAGACAGGCTTTATTTCAATTTTATTTAAATCTTACTTTAGCTTTTCTGGTTTTCAACTACATGTCTCCAGGTACTTCCATATCTGAGGTTGGGAAACCTGCAGATTTGGAGGGCCAAGTGCACATTGGAATTGATAGTGGGAAAAGTAGACTCTTTTTTAAAAAAATAGTTTTTAGGAAGTCTCCATTGTGTTCTCATTAGTGACTGTACAAATTTATATTCCCATCATCAGTGTAGGAGGGGTCCCTCTTTTCTATCCAGTCTCCAGTATGCATTTTGTTTGTAAACATTTTAATAATGGTAATTCCGATGAGTAGCAGGTAATACTTCATTGCAGATTTGATTTGCATTTCTATAAATTAGCAATGTTGAGCATTTCTTCATGTGCCTGTTGGCCATCTGTATCTTTTCTTTGAAAAAAAGGCTTCTCAGAAATTCTGCCCATTTTTTAATTGGGTTACTTGTTTTTTTGATGTTGAGCTGTTTGTATATTTTGAAAGTTAACCCCTGTTGGTCACATTGTTTGCAAATATTTTTTTAATGGTTTTCTTTGCTGCTCAAAATCTTTAAGTTTAATTAGGTCCCATTTATTTATTTTTGTTTTGATTTCCATTCTTCTAGGAGACAGATCCAAAAAGATATTGCTACAATTTATGTTAGAGTATTCTCCTTATGTTTTCCTCTAGGAGTTTTATAGTATCCAATCTCCATTTAGGTCTCTAATCCATTTTGAGTTGATTTTTGTATATGGTATTGGAGAACATTCTAACTTCTTTCTTTTACATATTACCATATGATCTAGCAATATCACTCCTGGGCATATATCTGGAGAGAACCATAGTTTTAAAAGATACATGCATCCCAAAGTTCATTGGAGCATTATTTACAATAATCATAACATGAAAACAACCTAAAGGTACATCAACAGATAAATGGATAAATAAGACGTGGTGCAAATATTCAGTGGAATATTACTTAGCCATAAAAGGAATGAAATAAGGTCACTTGGAGCAACAGGGATGGACCTAAATATTATTATACAAAAATAAGTGAAATAAGTAAGATAAAGTAAAACAAATATCATATGATACAGTTTATATGTGGAATCTAAAAATCTGATACAAATGAGCTTATTTACAAAACAGAAATAAATCCTCAGACATAGGGGGAAAAAAAAGGTTATGTTTATCAAAAGGGAAGAGAGGAGGGGTAAATTAAAAGTATATGGAATGCACATGGACACACTAACTATATATGAAATAGATTTAAAAAAAAACAAACAAATAACTATGGTATAGCACAAGAATCTATCCTCAGTATTTTGTAATAACCATAAGGGGAAATAATTTGAATATGATTATATATTTATATTTCAAATCCTAAAAGATGATGCTGTTAAAAGGCTGCACTCAATATGCTAGAAAATTTGGAAAACTCAACAGTGGTCGCAGGACTGGAAGAGGTCAGTTTTCATTCCAATCCCAAAGAAAGACAACGCCAACGATGTTCAAACTACCACACAATTGCACTCATTTCACATGCTAGCAAAGTAACACTCAAAATTCTACAAGTCAGGCTTCAACAGTATATAAATTGAGAAATTTCAGATGTTCAAGTTGGATTTAGAAAAGGAAGAGGAACCAGAGACCAAATTGCCAACATTGGTTGAATCATAGAAAACATAAGAGAATTCCAGAAAAGCATCTACTTCTACTCCATTGACCACATTAAAGCTTTGAAAGTGTGGATCACAGCAAAATGTGAAAAATTCTTCAAGAGGTGGGAATACTAGGCCACCTTACCTACCTCCTAAGAAACCTGTATGCAGGTCAAGAAACAATTGTTAGAACCAGACATGNAAAAGCATCTACTTCTACTCCATTGACCACATTAAAGCTTTGAAAGTGTGGATCACAGCAAAATGTGAAAAATTCTTCAAGAGGTGGGAATACTAGGCCACCTTACCTACCTCCTAAGAAACCTGTATGCAGGTCAAGAAACAATTGTTAGAACCAGACATGGAACAACGGATTGGTTCAAAACTGGGACAGGGGTACGTCAAGGCTGTATATCACCGTTCTGCTTATTTAACTTATATACAGAGTACATTATGTGAAATGCCAGGCTGGATGAAACACAAACTGGAATCAAGATTGCCAGGTAAAATATCAATACCCTCAAATATACAGATGAGACTACCCTTATGCCAGAAAGCAAAGAAGAACTAAAGAACCTCTTGATAAAGGTAAAAGAGGAAAGTAAAAAAGCTGGCTTAAAACTCAACATTCAAAAAACTAAGATCATGGCATCCGGTCCCACCACTTTATGTGAAATAGATGGGAAACAATGGCATATTTTATTTTGGGGGGCTCCAAGATCACTGCAGATGATAACTGCAGACATGAAATTAAAAGATATTTGCCCCTTGGAAGAAAAGCTATGACAAACCTAGACAGCATTTTAAAAAGCTGAGACATTACTTTGGAAACAAAGTGTCATATAGTCAAAGCTATGGTTTTTCTAGCAGTCATGTATGGAAGTGAAAGTTGGACTGTAAACAAGGCTGAGTGCTGAAAGTTTAATGCTTTTTAACTGTTGAAGAAGACTCTTAAGAGTCCCCTGGACCGTAAGGAGATCAAACCAGTTAATCCTAAAGGAAATCAATCCTCAGTATTCATTAGAGGACTGATGCTGAAGCTGAAGCTTTAGTAATTTGGCCACCTGATGTGAAAAGAGTCGACTCCTTAGAAAAGCCCCTGATGCTGGAAAAGAGTGAAAGCAGGAGGAGAAAGGAACAAGAGAGGATGAGATGGTTGTATGGCATCACTGACTCAAAGGACATGAGTTTGAGCAAGCTCCAGGAGATAATGAAGAACAGGGAAGCCTGGGATGCTGCAGTCCACGGGGTCACAAAGAGTCAAACACAACTGAGCAACTGAACAAAATATATACATGTACTTTGCTATACACCTGAATTCACTTACAATAACCTGAAACTAACACACTATAAGTCAGTTATATTTCAATTTTTTAATTTTTATTTTTTAGCTTGTTTTGCTTTACAATACTGTATTCATTTTGCTATACATTGACATGAATCAGCCATGAGTGTATATGAGCTCACAATCCCTACTCCCCCTCTCCCCTCCCACCCCACACCATCCCTCTGGATCATCCCTGCGCATCAGTCCCAAGCATCCTGCATTCTGCATTGAACCTAGACTGGCGATTTGTTTCACTTATGATATCATAAATGTTACAATGCCACTCTCCCAAATCATCTCACCCTCTCCCTCTCCCATAGAGTCCAAAAGGCTGTTCTATACATCTGTGTCTCTTTTGCTGTCTCGTGTGCAGGTTTAACGTTACCATCTTTCTAAATTCCACACATATGTGTTAGTATACTGTATTGGTGTTTTTCTTTCTGGCTTACTTCACTCTGTATAATTGGCTCCAGTAATTTTTAAAAAAGAAAAATAACCGGTTTAAAATATTTTATCATTGTATTTAAAAATGACTAGTGTCTACCGCTGGCCATTTCAAAGTGGATAATGAATTTATGAATATATGATTTACTTCCATTTTGATAAACCTTCTATGAATAACAATACTTTATATTCAGATTATTATCTCCATTGTAGAAAATAGAGCATAAACTCAAACAGGTAGCAACAAATGTATCCATGTTGTTGGAAAAAAAAAATGCTCTTAGGAATATGGCACAAGAAATGGGTGCAAACTTTTATAAGGTTCATGGGAAAAAATTAAAAGTAAAAAATCCACATTTTGTTATCTAAATGAAATACGAAAATGAGGAGGGGAGCCAATAATTTATTCCATTGTTAGATAAATGTTTCAAGAATAAGAATGCTTATATAATATTAAATATGACATGGACCACATCACCATTGTAGAGCATATGTTCTTTGGAAGTAAGACAATTTAGACCCACTATAGGGATAAAAGTAGCAAAAATTAGAATCACATGAGAGAAATGCTCAAAGTCTAAACTTTAACAGATCAAAAATGGACTTACAAATTGAAAATTAACACCTGTTCTGTACCATTATCACTAGTAAAGTGCCAAGTGGAGACTTGTTTATATGTTGGGAGATGCTTTATTCTTCAAGGTCAGCTGCTAATATATGTCATTTACATAAATGTTTCTATTAGCAATCTCTAATTTCTATTAGGTGTTGCAAGAGGGCATCATAAGGCAGACACACTGAAACCATACTCAGAAAACTAGTCAATCTAATCACACTAGGACTAGGACCACACCCTTGTCTAACTCAATGAAACTAAACCATGCCCTTAGGGCAACCCAAAATGGGCGGGTCATGGTGGAGAGTTCTGACAGAATGTGGTCCACTGGAGAAGGGAATGGAAAACCACTTCAGTATTCTTGCCTTGAGAAACCCATGAACACTATGAAAAGGCAAAATGATAGGATACTGAAAGAGGAACTCCCCAGGTCAGTAGGTGCCCAATATACTACTGGAGATCAGTGGAGAATTAACTCCAGAAAGAATGAAGGGATGGAGCCAAAGCAAAAACAAAACCCAGCTGTGGATGTGACTGGTGATAGAAGCAAGATCCGATGCTGTAAAGAGCAATATTGCATAGGAACCCAGAATGTCAGGTCCATGAATCAAGGCAAATTGGAAGTGGTCAAACAAGAGATGGCAAGAGTAAATGTTGACATTCCAGGAATCAGCAAACTAAAATGGACTGGAATGGGTGAATGTAACTCAGATGACCATTATATCTACTACTGTGGGCAGGAATCCTTCAAAAGAAATGGAGTAGCCATCATGGTCAACAAAAGAGTCCAAAATGCAGCACTTGGATGCAATCTCAAAAATGACAGAATGATCTCTGTTCGTTTCCAAGGCAAACCATTCAATATAACAATAATCCAAGTCTATGCCCCAACCAGTAACGTTGAAGAAGCTGAAGTTGAACTATTCTATGAAGACCTATAAGACCTTTTAGAACTAACACTCAAAAAATATATCCTTTTCATTCTAGGGGACTGGAATGCAAAAGTAGGCAGTCAAGAAACACCTGGAGTAACAGTCAAATATGGCCTTGGAATACAGAATAAAGCAGGGCAAAGACTAATAGAGTTTTGCCAAGAAAATGCACTGGTCAAAGCAAACACCCTCTTCCAACAACACAAAAGACTCTACACATGGACATCACCAGATGGTCAACACTAAAATCAGACTGATTATATTATTTGCAGCCAAAGATGGAGAAGCTCTATATAGTCAACAAAAACAAGATCAGGAGCTGACTGTGGCTCAGATCATGAGCTCCTTATTGCCAAATTCAGACTCAAACTGAAGAAATCAGGGAAAACCACTAGACCATTCAGGTATGACCTAAATCAAATCCTTTATGATTATACAGTGGAAGTGAGAAATAGATTTAAGGGCCTAGATCTGATAGACAGAGTGCCTGATGAACTATGGATGGAGGTTCATGATATTGTACAGGACACAGGGATCAAGACCATCCCCATGGAAAAGAAATGCAAAAAGGCAAAGTGGCTGTCTGGGGAAGCCTTACAAATAGCTGTGAAAAGAAGAGAAGCAAAAAGCAAAGGAGAAAAGGAAAGATATAAACATCTGAATGCAGAGTTCCAAAGAAT